>JASCZI010001205.1:0-10795 GCA_036250425.1 Stylosanthes scabra | reverse complement strand
GTGATTTATGTGGTTGTCATATAAGTTTCACAAAACATAATCCTTTTTCTCACATAAGTTGTAACTAAGAGATTAGTACATCTATATGAGTTTAAGAGAATTTCTTAACCTTGAGAAATGCTAGAAATTAAATTAGGAAACTTAACCAAATTGATATCATAACAAAGAAGTTGAATGACATGATTATAAATATTTAATTTTATAATAAGGTGAAATCAATTGTCCTAGTGTTTATTTATCTCATTTAAATTCTTAATTTCTGATTCTTGTATCTTGAGTTAATTTCATCTTCATTCTAAAGCTTTTAATTTCCAAATAGAAGTTAAATTTAGTTAATTTCAGTAATTAACAATTCCTCGTGGGAACGATACTTTACTCAAACACTTTATTACTTGAACGACTAGTGCACTTGCTAAAAAGTGTGTGTGTCTAGCCCACGTCATTTTTCGGTCGCATCCTTGTCGCAAAATAGTCCATTTTGGGCATGGTGCGACAATAATATATTTAGTATCTACTGCTTATCAACTTAATTATAAGAGCTATAGCATTTTTGTGTCTCGTCGGAAGAGCTTGATGCCTTGGAAGAAGAAATCAGTGTAGCCATGAGCCGCAAGGGTATATTTAAAATTTTAAATATATTAATTAATTTTATAATCATTTAATTTGATTATCGTTAAATAATATATTAAATTAAAAATATTTTTTTATCATTTCAATGTTTTGTAAATCTTGTGTTATATAAATAACACTTTCAAATCACATTTTTATAATTTTATTGATTATTTTATATATAATACATATAAAAAAGAATTATAGTTTATAATTAAATAATTTACAAAGAGTATAATTTAAATAGACTAACTTTGACTTAATTATTTAACTGCAGAGAGACACACAATTTTTTTTAAAAAAAAACAAAAATTGAAATCAAATAATCATAATTCTCTTTGTTTATAGTTAATTTTTTAACGTAAATAATTATTATATTTATACCAAAACTAAATTATATAAAGCAATAAAAATACATAAATAATAATAATAATTTATTATTATTATTATTATTATTGTTGTTGTTGTTTGGGACAAATTTGTAAATTGTCAAATTCATTCTCATTTACCCTAACAATTATCTTTATTTGTTTGTTTTTTTTTATTCGTGTAAATTTGAATATGTTTAATCTCAATATATCAAATTTATATAATGCAACCACTCTTATCATTGTCTTAATATTTAGTAAAATCAAATTTTCTCCCTCAATTGACACAATTTCTTGGGGGCAAAGCTATTTTACACTAGAAGCATTGCATACATAAATGTATGTTTATTATTTAGTTTTCTAAAATTTAATGGGGTTCATACATTTACACAAAGATCTGTCCATATGGACTAGATAAATGGTAAGGTGGCTACTCACTAGAAAGTAAGATTTTTTCGGAATAGAACAAAGAATTGGAAAGAAGAATTCAAAGAAGTCGAGGTGCGTTACAAGACGGAAAAAGAGTTCATAGGCAGAAATAATTGGAGAACAATGGCAATCGATTCTTATGATACATGGATAAAATATGGAGCCAGGTGAATTCTTGAATCTTATCTTAATGGTGTTGGTAATTGTCCATGCAGTGTTGAGGAGCGTGAGTTGGGTGTATAAGGGGATTTAGGAATTAATTATGAAAAGTTTGAATCAGCCAAAGGTACATGTGAGAAGAGGCACCCACTCAAACACATTATGTTCTCTCTTTTTCCGGGTTCTATATTCCTCCTAGAGGACTAGAACCTGGGTGCAGCACTTATGAGGCTTAGAGTATAGCCAATTGATATGTGCCTCTGTTGCGGGTTCCCCTTCTTTGAACCCCTCTTCTCTTGTTGTGTTTCTAATGTTGGGCATAATAACTCAATATAACCAATGTAAAAGTAATATAAATAATTCCATTAGTTTATAATCAGTAAGACAATTGAATGTAATACATAATAATAACACAGATCAATAAAACATTCAGTTTTTTAGTTCTTTCAATTCTTTCTTGTTCTTCAAGATTTGTTCTTCTTTACATGGTTTCAGTTAGCTAGATTCAAGATCTATCACTAAAATCATCAACGAACCCCAACCTTCTGTTGCTACACATCAGAATCAACAGATTCAAAAGCCTTTAGCAATTCCAATTTCAGATAAGCTCACCTGCAATAATTTCCTAACATGGAGATATCAGGCAACACAAACCCTCAGTGGTTAGAAAATGTAACATCATTTGGATAAAGATAGAGTTCCAACACAATTTATAACAACTACAGATAAAGAAAGTGGAAAAAAAACCCAAGAGTATCAAGAATGGAGGGTGGATGACTACAATGTAAATTCATGGCTATTTGCCTCTATGGATACCTCATTCAAACATATAGTTTTAGGGTGTGAATTTGCACATGAGTCATGGAGCAGATTGTATACCTTTTTTGCATCTCAAACTCGAGCTAAGATCAAACAGCTCCATTTACAGCTCAAGATTGTGAAGAAAATTGGTCCTAGTGCTGAGTATCTTCTCCAAATCAAGAAACTTGCAGATTCTTTGATCACTGTTGGTGCTTCAATCACTGACACAGAATACACAAATGCAATTTTGGATGGCCTCAACGAAGATTATCATCCATTCATTATCTCGGTTAACACTAGAGATCCCCCAATCTCCATCCCTAATCTTGAGGCTCTCCTAATGACAGAGGAAGAACTTATTGAGAAGCTCAAGAAACTAGTTCAATCTATGGTACAAGTAAATATGACTCAGGCTGCAAATATACAACAGAAAGACTACAATTCAGATTTTTAGCAAAACAATGACAACAACAACAATGTAGGAAGAGGAAATTCTGGAAATTCTGGAAAAAGAGGCTGTAGAGGCCAAGGAAATAGAGGAGGTGGCTGAAACAACAATTGGAGCAATAATAATCGCCTTCAATGTCAAATTTATGGAAAACTATGGCACATTGCAAGCTATTGCTATTTCAAATTCGACTCACAAGCTCAACAGGTTCAGCAAAATAAAAACAATTTTTCTGTGAATACTGCCTTACCTCCACCTCCCAACTTTCATAATCCGAGGGCTATGATAACTAATCCATCAACTCTTGTTGATCATTCCCGGTATGTTGATTTTGTAGCATCACATCACTGCACTTCCGACATTACAAACCTGCAACAATCTACATCATATCAAGGACAAGAATAGGTTTACATTAGAAATAGAATAGGTATAATTGGTATCAGTAATATTGGTTATTCATATTTGAATCATATTCCTACTGCTACTAGATATTATCTCTATGCTTTGTTACATGTTCCTTCAATTGCTCACAATCTTATAAGTGTTTTTAGGTTTGCAAGAGATAATAAGGTTTATTTTTATTTTTGGCCTGATCATTATTTGATTAAATCTCAGGATACCAATTAGGTTCTTTTCAAGGGAACTGCAATTAAAGACATGTATCGCTTTGAGAGAATTGATATACCAAAGAAAGTGTCTATTCATGTAAATCCTTCCATCTTTTTTTCTATATTTTGTCTTTAGATCTTTACCATAAAAGATTTGGACATTGATAAACCAATATTTTATGATTGAATATATGCTATAATTTGGGGGATTTATCAACCAAAAACCACACAATTACTTGTGAATAACAATGTTTGTGAACCTTTGCTCATATGTGCTCTTATATAATAATATATGTTAACTTAGCCTTAAAATGATATGAATTTATAAAATCTCATCCCACTTTGTGCTTTGATGAGTTTGTTAGTGAATTTCAGGCCTTTAGGGATTGAGGATTACATGGAAAAGGCTAAGGAAGAAATTGGGAGCAAATGATTCATGAAGAGAAGCTAAAAAGAGAAAACAGGGCACCCGTGCGACCGCACGCATGCTTCATGCGACCGCAATGGTCCCTGGGAGCATCACGGAAGTGCCTCTGTCTGATTTGTGCGACCGCACGGCTCACTCGTCCATCCGTATGTACGCGTGGAAAAGACGTAAAAACTGACTTTTTGTGCACTGTGCGACCACACGGGTGTGTCTGGCAGAAATTTAAATGAAGACTAAAAATGAAATTTCAAGTTTTCGACCCAAGACCAGGCCTCTTTGAAGACCCGATTCGAGATATATGAAGAAGGGACAACTGAAACACAAGGTATACACTCACCATTAGGATCATTCATAGTTTTAGATAGTTTTTTGGAGTTTTTGGGGGGAGTTTTCTATCTCTCCATTTTCTCTCCTGTATTCTTAGTGTTTTTCATTTTTTTATTCCAATTTCTAGCCTCACCAGCCATAACTTTTACTTAATTTCAGTGTTTGGATATTTGCTTGATTATGCTCGTGTTCAATTAATGCAATCATTACTTGTTTCTATCATGTGCTCATCTTTATTTCAATTATAGCTTTCTTGTTCTGATGCTTTTATTTTTACCTTGCTGGAAATTATTTCTTATCATGATCTATTGTTGTTTTCTTGGTTGATTATTGATAATTGTTGGTTCTCTTGTTGATTTATTCCATTGGCTATCTTAGATTATTAATTTCTCTTGTTATTCATTATGTCTCTTTATCATGCATGTCAAGTATTTGATGTTTTGTTTCTTATAACTATGGAGTAGTATTCTTGTATCTTGGTCATGGGTTGAAGTGTGGATGATCTTAGCGACTAATCGCTAAGGAAAAGAATGGGTTAAGGATATGGTTAAAACTGTTCCATTGAAGCTAGGCTTTTGCTAATGATGAGTAGACCTTAATGAGGTGAACTTGATGGATTATTCTCGTTCACGAAAGACTTTAATTTGGTCCTTCGCATTAGTAAGTAACCTAGGACTTATGGAACGGGGTTAATTCCCCCCACTCGACCATTAGACAGAGTGGGTTTGATTCCTTACATGAAACCATTCATAATTGGGATTAGTGGTGATCATAGGGACACATTATACTTCAACTCAAGACCAAACACCTTTATTTCTTGCCACACAAGTTATTTCTTTTTCCGATTTTTGGTTCACCAACTTTCATCATTGCAACCCCAATATTTTTACAACCATTCACAAGTCTCAATTTTCAATTCTTAGGAAGAACGACTCGAGTGGAATACTCTTGATAATTTTTTATTGCAAACTTGTAATACTTTTTAAATCTTGACACTCCCTCTTTCACGTCGGTCGGAGCGGGCGCATCAGACATCCTACTACAAAAATTGTTCAAGATATTGTAACTAAGTGCTCTTTCCCTATTAATAAAAAGGATATTTCACATTTTGTTTGTCAATTTTGTGCATTAGCTAAGGCACATAGATTATCTTATTCCCCATCATTAACTACTTATACTCATCCTTTGCAATTAATTGTTTTTGATGTATGGGGACCAACCCCTGCTGAAAGCAAATGTGGTATAAGGTTTTATGTCTCTTTTATTGGTGTAAGGCTTACTTCTAAATATGAAGTACTAAAGGTGTTTAAACAATATAAAGCGTACATGGAAAAACAACTAGGTTATTCTATTAAAGCTTTTTCCAAATCGATAATGCTATAAAGTATCTTTCAAATTTCTTTATTGATTTTTTACATCAAGAAAGAATTCAACATAAGATTTCCTGTCCATATACTCCCTAGTAGAATGGTCTTGCTGAAAGGGAGAACAGACATATTATTGAAACTGTCCTATCCCTATTAGACACTGCATCATTACCTTTATATTTGTGGGATGAGACTGTTGCTACAGTTGTGCATCTAATTAACCATATGTCTTCTATTAATACAAACTTTAAATCTCCTTTTGAGATCCTATATGGACATATTTCGGATTATTCATATTTAAAGAAGTTTGGTTATCTATGCTATCCTCATACTAGACCCTTCAATAATCATAAATTAGAGTTTAAATCATAATCATACATTTTTATAGGTTATTCAAACCAACAAAAGGGATATAAATGTTTGACTAAGTGTGGTAAAATCATAGTGTCTAGGAATGTTATTTTTGATGATTTTAATTTTCCTTTTACTACATTTTTTGATGCTGAACAAGACAATTCTAGTAATCATAATCCTATGCTAGTTGAATTTCTTTCAAGAATTTCAACTATGCCATCCTCAACCTATGATCTCACCTCAATACCTCAATGGCATCCTATGCCATCAACCCCATCTATGTAGGATTCCCCTATAACCACCAATTCATCACACCAAGATACACCACCTCAAAATCCCATACAACCAACTACTCCTAGCCCTATTCCAATTTCGGGCATAGAAATTGCCCTGCCATTACAGCAACCTCCTGTAACAATCATAACCACTATCACAAACGCTCATCCTATGCAAACTCGGTCAAAAACAGGTACTTTACAACCTCGAGCTCTACAAGTAAGTCTTCCTAACTTTGATTCCTCTATTTTACCAAAATCTGTTAAACATACTTTACAAGTTCCTAAATGGAAAGAGGCTTTGGTAACTGAATACAAGGGTTTACTCTATCATAAGACATGGACATTGGTTGAAGCCCCACCCAATGAAAAAGTGGTAAGTTATAAATGGATCTTTGCTGTAAAAAGAAATGTTAAAGGGGACATTATTCAACATAAAGCACGTTTGGTTGTTAAGGGGTTTATACAAACTGTTGGAGTTGACTATGATCAATTATTTTCCTTTTTATTAAACCTGTTACTATAAGGATTATTTTGACATTAGCTTTATCTAAAAGGTGGTCAATTAAACAATATGATTTTCATAATGCATTTTTAAATGGCAATTTACAAGAAACTGTCTATATGACTCAACCTCAAAGTTTTCTCTCACACAAATCCTAATCTGGTTTGCAAACTAAACAAGGCCATCTATGGATTAAAACAGGCTCCTAGGGCTTGGTATTTCACAATTACTACTACTCTATAATCTCTAGATTTTCAAGTTACAAAATCTGATACTTTCTTATTCACTAAATTTACTTCAACCTCTGTTATTTGTATTCTAATTTATGTTGATGATATGCTAGTTACTGGCAGTAATGAGATAGAAATTAAAGATGTCCTAATAAATTACATTCTTCTTTTCTTTGGAAAGATTTAGGTGAATTCAATTTTTTCTTAGGTATAGAAGCAATACATCATTAAAAATAACTCATGTATCCTTAAATCAAACAAAGTATATTCAGAATTTGCTTTCTAGAGTAGGAATGCATGAAAGCAAATCTGTGAATACTCTTATGTTGAGCTCTATAAAGTTAACAGCACAAACTGAAACTCCTTTTGACAACCCAACACTATACTGTTCCATCATTAGGGGTTACAGTATGCCACTATAACTAGGCCAGATATCTCATATCCTGTTAACAAGCTAAGCCAGTTCATGGAAAACCCTAGCAATGATCATTGGCTTGCTGTTAAGCGGATAATTCGATATCTGTTAAGTTCAACTCAGGATGCCTTGCATTTTTATAAGAGCAGCAACTTACATTTTATCGTGTTTTCTGACTCATATTGGGCAAACGACCTTGACGGTAGGAAGTCCACCACCAGCTACTGTCTCTTTTATGGTGCGAATCTAGTCTCATGGAAAAGCTCGAAACAACCTACAGTTAGTTGCAGCTCAACGTAGCCAGAGTATCGTGCCTTAGCAGTCGCCTTCACCGAGGTCCAATGGACCCAGAATCTCCTTCACGAGTTTTTCCAGCCCTGCTAGACTCCAACGACCCTTTTTTGCGACAACCACTCTGTCATCCACCTTGCTTATAATCATGTGTTACACAACAGGACCAAACGCTTCAAATTAGCCATTTATTTTTGTGAAAGAAAGGATATTAAAAAGACAAATCACTGTTACACACATACCAACAACGGAGCAGGTAGCCGATACATTCACCAAACCCTTGCCAGCGCCAGCATTTGTGAAGTTCTGTCGCAAACTGAGGCTTGCTGCCAGAGATGCCTCAGTTTGTGGGGGTGTGTGAGAAGAGTGACGAGATTGAGTCATGTTTGAAGTCTCACGCCTCATGTCACACATTAGGGTTCCTCTTCTTTGAACCTCTTCTCTTTTGCCGGGTTTGGGCCCATATTGGGTGTACTGTTGTGTTTCTAATGTTGGGCATAATAACCCAATATAAACAATGTAAAATTAATATAAATACTTTTATTAGTTGTATAATCAGTAAGACAATTGATTGTAATACACAATAATAACACAGATCAATAAAACATTCAATTTTTGAGTTCTTTCAATTCTTTCTTGTTCTTCAAGATTTGTTCTTCTTTACCGTGTATACAAAAAACCAGGTGTTTGATTTGTAAGTTTTGAACTGTTCATGAGACTCTACTACTTTGACGACAATGTCGAATGAGTATTGGGATTTCATTCTTGTATTACTTGCCTTTTTTTAAGGAAAGTCAAGAATAAAATTAACATTTCTTAAAAATTAAAAAAAAAACATTGTGTCTCTTTGAAGGAGAGGTTGAAGAACTCTAATGGTTGAAGAAGATTAGAAAAAAAAATAGCCCTATACCAGAGCATTGTGCAAGAAAACTGAGAAAGAAGAGCTATTACTAAGTCAGCTTTGGATTTGATAGCTCCCTCTAAGAAAAGGCTACCAGTAACCCTTTGACGTTGCCCACAAGACCAGTTCAGAATTTAGTTTTGAAAACAGAAGTTCGTTGCAGATAGTTTCGAACCGATTATGAGAGCCTCGACAAATTTAGATAAGATCGTGTCACAAGATGCAACCAGTTAAAAATACCAAGTATTGAACTTGGGTCATTCTCCCTAGGAATTGAAAGCTGACGTTTGCGTTTGGTTGTGAAAAAATCGGGGTTGCAATGGTTGGTTTGAGAACAGAGAGTAGAAAAACAACATAAGATTGCAATAAGAATTAAAAGTGCTCGACCTTGGATTGAAGTATTGAGCGTCCCTATGATTGCCGCCAATCCCAATTTAGATGGTCTGTCACGTTAAAGAGTTAGCCACTCTGTCTAATGGTCAAGTGGTGAGATTAACCCTTGTCCGTAAGTCCTAGCCTTCTCTAATAATGAAAGACCAAGATATTCGGCAGTCTTGAATAACCCATCAAGTTGTTGGCTTCCAAGTTTCTCTTCATGATTTTCTTGTTTCTTTCGCCCTTTTTAGCCGCTTCCATTCTGATTCTAATCTATTTAAATCTGAAATGCTTAAACAAACAAATCAATGCATCGAGTAGAACGGGAAATGAGTGAACTCACAGCAAAAAATTGTCTAAAATAACATATGTTCACAGTTTAAGTTCTAAGAAACAATTATTCATGAATGCACTCGTTTTGCATGTATTTAATTGATCTGAGGTTGATAAATTGCTAATTCAAAATACAGAATAATACATCTAAAGTTGATAACTTAGAGATATTTTTAAAACTTTTAATAAATTTAAGGAACAAAAAATATACTTTACGCTTTTTTTAATTACAGGAATCAAAATAGTATCATTAGAATGTCAATATTATTCTAATATAAACTGTCAATATCGATGGTCAAAATGATGCTTAACTCTTATTTTCACGTAGTCCAACCATTGGCAAGGATAATGACAGAATGGAAATAGCACACTTAGAACAAATGAAGAAGCACAAAATACAAGCAAGAACAACATTTCCAGCTTGCAGCAAAGTATGTATGCATGTGATAAGCAAAATTAAACAACTTCGATAACTAATTAGTCCAAAGATGATTTCACATCCTTATTTATAATAATGTACATTCTCTTATTGATTGGGTTATATGTAACTAACTCATAACACCTCTGTATCAGGAATGGGCTGAAAGATTAAGGATGATATACGCCTTTTAATTTGCGGATCTTGAACGGTATGAGCATCTCTATCGTGATACATGCACATTGACATTCTTGCAAGGTTTATTGCAATTTCACTAAAAATTGGAGGCAACGAAGAATTATGAGCTTCCTTATTAATTTTCTTCCATGTTGTGTTTATCATTGATTTTATATGTTCTTGTGCATTAGCTTCAGAGACTCCACTTTCATTCATGTAGCATTGTATCGATTTTGGAACATCTCCAAACTCATTCTCGCGCTAAAATTGATAAATGTAAAAGAAATTATAACAAATTAAAAGTGAGATAAATGTTGAATATATAAGAGAATTTAAACAATACAAATGAAATTTTGAAGTGTACCTTGTGTGTTCTAAGATCATTAATAAGTCGTGTAATTGTCGCTGAAAATCGAATTACGTCACAATACTCTTCTAAATAACCCAATTCATGTCTTTTGAATGAATATGGAATTGCAAAAAAAGAATGAGTGAGCATAAGAGGAATGGCAATAGATATCCATGCATTATCAATGTATTCTTTGAGACTTGGCGTATATCCACTGTAATACCATTTTGCTTCGGTAAAATATGATTTACACAGATCTGTCCACTGAAATGTTTACCAATAAAAAAAATTCATCATATAATATATGAGAAGTTAATTAAATAGAATATTATTGTATGCATTTTAAGAAATTTATAACATACAAAGAAAAAATTAATGTTCTTAAAATTATAGTAAAAATTAAACAATTTCTTACCACTTTCTTTAGATATGGAGTGATATTGTTGCCATTAATCTTTAGGAACTCAAAAGCCAATTCATTGACAAAATCATGGATAGCAAAGAAGCATATTTTCAAGTAGTCCGGAAGGTTATCAATGGTCTTTGGATCCCATCTACAATGACAACAAAAGTATTAAAATTATTATTTATTGAGATATATATATATATATATATATATATATATATAT
>JASCZI010001203.1:5974-17534 GCA_036250425.1 Stylosanthes scabra | reverse complement strand
TCAATTACAAGACTGCAAACAATAGGAAAGATATATCAAGAAAAGGAACAAGATTGAGAGATAGGAGATATTCAACAAAACAACTTCATAACCCATTGTTTCTAATGTTTTTCTGCAACATGTATCATCTCAAATTCACTATGAATCCTAGTATAACTAAATCCTAATCTCATAGCAATTCAGTTTCTCTTTAACCTATCTAATCATCAATCTCTTGACTAACTAAACAAGCAAAAAGATAATGCACACATCATGATTCAAAACTTTAACATTAAACAAGATTCTTGGACTAAATTAAATGTCACAATATCCAATCTCAAGTAAACCAGCAAAACTATTAAAGATCCCAATGCATATTACTTCACATGCTCATCTCTAAGTCACATGCAGAAATATGGAATGATTCTTGAATGTGTTTGAATGCCTATTTTCTCAAATGCAACAATCCAAAATAAGAAAGATCAATTATTCGTCAATAACCGAATCATTAACCATATGGGTTTCAATAACAAAGAATCAAACAAGATGCAAATCAATCATTTATGTGATAGAAATTCAGATTCATATAACAGCACATATATTCAAAACATCATCTTTAATGCAAAGAACATACATGGAAGATCATTCTTGAACAAGTAATGATATCAAAATCAATGCATAATCAAATTTAATGTCACTTATTCAATTCTGCAGCAGCCTTAACAATAGAAACCATCAAATAATAGGTCTAGTAGCAATAACCAGTGTAGAAACTAAACCAAATAGAAGAACCAATTATACCTCTCGGTTTTATCAATTCTTGCAATGATGAACAAGATGAATCCTCTGAATTGTAGTAGATACTTGCAGATTTGAATGTATTAGTGGATCATTCCATTGAATTGATAGAATAGAGCTCCTCCTTCTCAATCTTCAAAGAGAATTAGCCACTCATGATTATGAATGACTTCAAGAAAAGGTTGAATGTGAATCTTGAATGCATCAACATTCAAAGATCTTCAAAGAGAGAATGAAAAAGAGAGAATCTTTAATGAGAAAGAGAGTAAACTGAATATTCCTCTATATTGAATTCAAAATCTGAAGTTACAAAGATGATGGAAAACTTCAAAGAAACCTAAGCTATAGTCAAGGAAAAAGTGAGAGAGAATTCTCCAAGACTTGAGAAATAAGAAATCTAAAATTCTAATGCCAATGTGTATGTCTAAGTGTTCGTGTCTGTAATGAAGTTTCCCATCTATTTATAAGCATACATAAGAAGAAAAATCCAATACAAATACATTCTCTTTTAAAAAGACGATTCTGCCCAAAACAGCCAGTTTCCCACGCATATGCTTGGGCTTCATGAGGCTCTGGGCTTGCTTAGTGACTTCCACGCTTCCACGCCTATGCGTGGACTTCCACGCATAGGCGTGGACTCTGGAGTGCTTGAGAGTTGATTCACTTGCTTCCACGCATAGGCTTGGTCTTCTACGCCTATGCGTGGGCTCTGGAGCTGGTTGGAAGGGTCAAGGCCACGCCTAGGCTTCCTGGAGCACGTCTAGGCGTGGGTCTAATGTTGATGCTCTGCTTGACTTGAGAAGATAAGGGCCACGCCTAGGAACACGTCTAGGCGTGGGTGTATCTTGGGCAAGAGTTGATGATCCACGCATATGCGTGGAGTTTCCATGCCTATGCATGGCTAAGCAAGCGTAGGGGCCACGCTTAGGCTTGATCAAGGATGCCTAGGCGTGGTTTGCTCATGGCAGTGTACGCATATGCGCCAACATCCATGCATATGCGTGGGACTCTTCCACAGAATTGCTTCCAAACTTCGTTCCTTGCTCCGCAAGCTTTCTTTCTTCTTTTTTCCTGTAAATAATCAATAAAATAATCAGAGTACCACTAATTTATCATAATATAACATTTGTTAACATTTATAAACATATTTACTATTTTTAGACGATTTTAAGTTAATTAAAGGAAGAATATCACTCAAATTAGGAAGATAATTCTATAATAATGCTTATGCATCAATATATTGCATGAGACTAATAAAGCTTCATTGATGGCACTAGCTAGAAGTAGACTTGGTTCTTGTTTTTATTTTTGAGTGTTAAATTTGAAGTTTAATTAATGTCATTAAGAACGTTTGTTGTTTCCATCAGTTTTGGAGATTTGTTTGCTTTAATTTGAAGTTGTATAATATTAGTCTTGCCCTGGTCATAATATTTTATGTTTATTTAGTGAATGACATGCCAATTAATTATGGCATTTTCTTGTGTGCTTGAAGAAATTGAGTATTTCGTTCTTTAGGCAAGAACACCATTCTCCCGAAACACCCAAGCCTGAAGTTATAGAGCATATCTTTCCGAGGAACTGGTGCAATTTTTGTGGAATGTGCATCTAGCTCTTTAATTTCATGGGTCAATAGTCCTTGCTGGTTAGAAAAACTTATTTTCAATGAGAAATTATGTTATTTTAAATATTTGAATTTCAATCATGCTAAAGTTATATATATGTGCCTTCAAGAATTTTTAATCTAGACTACTGTCATGAGTAGTTAAAAGTTATGTATATGTGCCTTCAAGAACTTATAATTTTTTAGATTAAAAGTCATGTCTTTTGGTTGAAAATTTTTTGAAGTAAGCTAAGTCACTTCAAGAACTTTGCTGGTTTTGTGACTTTGCCATATACTAGTTAGAAATGCTAGTTTTGTGACTTTGCTATATACTAGTTGGCATGGTGTGCCTTCTAAGCTCAAAGAGGACATGTGGGTCTATATCAATGTATGTAATCATGTCCTTTAATTAAACCAGAATATTTGCTTATTTTATTTACTTTTCCTTCTAACATTTGACCTTCTAATACATGACATATTGAACAGAAAAAGTTCATTCTTCCGGTTGGTTCAAAGGAATGGGTAATGAAGAAACTTTGTGAGGCATGGAAAATATACAAGGGTGAAATAAAGAAGAACCACTTCAAGGAGTACCGCTGATGAACTCATATTTTATGATAAAATATGTGTTATAATTGATGGGTTTGTCAATCTAAAACAACATAATTTCTTGTGAATAACCATGTTTGTGAACCTTTGCTATATTTGTACTAATTGTGATAAACATGCTAAATTAGCCTTAGAATGGAGTGAGATTCATAGAACCTCATCCCTCTTGGTACCTTGATATGTTTGCTAGTGTATTTCAGTTTCTTAGGGATTGAGAAATGCATGGGAAAGGCTAAGGAAAGCATTGGAAGCAAAGGATTCATGAAGAGAAGCCAAAAAGGGAAGAAGTTGCTAGTGAAGTTGCTAGCAGCAGGCTAGTGAAGTTGCTAGCAGCAGGCTAGCAACAATTACTGCTAGCCAAAGTTGCCCATGCAACTTTACAATGTTGCACAAGCAACATTGCTGCTAGCACAAGTTGCCCACGTAGCTTTAGAGCTTGCGCACGCAACTTGCTGCAGACAGCAATGTTGCTTGCGCAGCTTTCTATGTTGCCTACGCAGCTTGTGCCAAAAATGCCCAAATTGAAGACCAGAATTGAAATTTCAAGTTTTTGGGGCCAAGGCTAAGGCTCCATGAGGCCCAAATTCACTCTATATAAAGGGAGAGCAGGTGAAGCACAAGGGAGACATTCCACTACACACTACCCATTAGGATTAATTCATAGTTTCGATAGTTTTGGAGGAATTTGTGAGAGTTTTCCATCTCTCTCATTTTCTCTCTTCTACTTCATAGTGTTCTTCACTTTCTCTTCCAATTTCCAGCCCTCACTAGCCAAACTCTTTACTTTAATTCATGTTTGAATGCTTGTTAATTGCTACTCTCGTTTAATTAATGCAATCTATACTTGTTTCTTTCATCTATTTCTCTATTTCTCAATTCTAGCTTTTATGTTCTTGTGTTCTTATTTTCATCTTGCTGAAATTTATTTCTTGTCATGATCTATTGCTATTTTCTTGGTTCATTGTTGATAATTGTTGATTCTCTTGCTTATTTACTTCATTGATCATCTTGATTTGCTATTTCTCTTGCTATTTACCATGTCTCTTTATTATGCCCACCAAGTGTTTGATGTTTTTTTTCTTATAACTATGGAGTAGTGTTCTTGTGCCTTGGTCATGGGTTGAAGTGTGGATGATCTTAGCCACTAATCCCTAAGGATAAGAATGGGTTAAGACCCGGGTTAAAACTGTTTTGTTGACGCTATGCCCCTGCCAATAACGGGAGAACCTTAATGACGCGAACTTGATGGGTTATTCAAGTTCGCTGAATACCTTGGTTCTACATTGTTGTGTATGCCTAGGACTTTCGGAACAGGGTTTATTCCACCCATTCAACCGTTTGACAGAATGAGCTTTGTGCCTTACGTGACAACCATTCATTATTGGGATTAGTGGTGATCATAGGGACACATTATACTTCAACCCAAGACCAGGCACCCTTTATTATCATCAGTTCTATCTATTTTTTATTTTGCTCTTGTTACCAACAGTCAACCATTACAACCCCGATATTTTCACAACCATTCGTGAGCCACAATATTTCAATTCCTAGGGAGAATGACCCGAGTTCAATACTCGGTATTTTTAACTGGTTGCAAGCTTTGTGACACTCTTTTTTAAATCTTGACTCGACTCCCATAGTTGGTTCGTAACTATCTGCAATGAATTCCTGTAAATGCTTAAGAATCGTCCATTAGATATCCCAGAGGTGCAATTTCGCAAGTTAATTCGGTATTGGAGTCTACCATCAATCAAGGTGAGATGATCTTATACTTTTGACAGGTTTATGTGGTTGTTCCACCCAAAGGATGGGATTAAACTTTGTAGGCCAGCAGGAAACATAACATTTATTAAGTATGCAAATGACATTATCTCATCTCCGTGTGTATATTTAGGCTTTATTCGATAAGAATACTGAAGATAGATCTAAGCAAACATGCCCTCACCGAATGGGGTCTACAAACTTTAGAATAGTGCAGAAGGAATTGGTACATGATAAACCTTATTTTGATGGTTTATTTTGTACTTAAATTGGAGGTTTCATCAACATAAACTCACATAAATAGCCAGTGAATGAGCATCTTTGTGAATTCATCCTTAATTGTGCCTTAAATGAGAAAATGCATGTTTTTGAGCTATAAAATTCAATTTTATTTCACTTTCATGTCATTCGATTCCTTTGATGTGTTTGTTTAAGTGTTTGAAGGTTTAGGAGGCAAGGATGGCTTGAAAAGAGTGTTGAGAGCTTGCATTTTGGAGAATCATGAAGAAAAGAAGCAAATGGCAAGTTGCCCAAGCAACTATAGTTGTGTAGGCAATTCCTAGTGCACATGCCTCATTAAAAGTCATGTGACTTACTTAAAGGAAAGCCCATTCCTTTTTGGAGCATTTTTTTTGGAGGCCCAATAGAGAAACAAGGGGGAATCACTCATATGACACTCAAGGGGATCAAACAAGGAAATCATCTAGTTTTTCATTAGGTTCTTATGTTCATATTTTTAGAGAGAGAAACTCCAACTTCTCTCTAGGATTTTTAGTTCAATCTCAATTCTCACTTCAATTTTCACTTGCAATTGTTCTTAGGATCCATACTTGTTCTAGTTTACTTGTTGATTTCCCTTCATAATTACTCTAGTTATTTCTATTATTCTTTTTCTTGAACTAGTTTTTGTTACTTGTGAATTCTCCTTTGATTAATGAATGTTTGAGGTATTTTCATGAATTGATTGTGTTTGTTATTATTATTCTTTCATTTACTATCAATCTATAGTAGTGGGTATTTGTTGATTGTTGATTTTCTCTTGATTCATGATGTTTATTTTCTATGCAAATCAAGTGTTTGATAAAATGCTTTGTTTAGAAATGGAGTAGATTTTCATTCTTTGGTTATGGGTTGACTACATGGATGCATTTGAGTTACCTTAGCCTTGTTTATATGATAATTGAGAGTGGTTTGTGTTGATTTAGATGCCATTGACGCTAGTTTATCATTAATTCTATAATGATTGGGACTTATGAGCCAAGATGGATTATTCTTGTGTTCATTAACACTAATCTAGTGTCTTAATGAGTAAATTAGGACTTATGGCTATGAATCAACCAAGTTGACTCTTCTCATCAAGTGACAATATTGGTGAGAAGTTCACTCTAGGATATTATTTATGTTTAGAGGTGACAAGGATAATGTATTCCATAAAACCCATGACCAAGGTACCTTAATTGCACTTGAATTAGCTTGTTGATTGCTTGCTTATCTCTAGTTCCATTTCTTGCTTAGTTAATTTCTTTCATTCTAGTTAATCTTTATCTTACTTGTTTATGAATTGTTGCATTTAATTCCCTTGCAAGATTTACATTCTTGCTATTGTAGTTACTAGTTGAAAACTCTCAAACCCCCATACTTTCCTAACTAGTTCTAGTCCTTTGTATTGATCATAAGTCCAAGGGAGAACGACCCGAGACGAAATACTCTCGGTTTTATTGATTTTCATTGTGACATCTTTTCTAAATTTGTTCACTCTTCGATCACCGGTTGAGCTATATTTACAACGCTATTATGACTTGATTTCTAAGAAAGAAATTCTTACCCGGTCTTGGGGAGTGCATCAGTACACTAGCTATTTTGGTGTAATTTCTTCTTTATATTGATGTTTTGGTTGTCTAGTAAGTTTGGTACCTACAGTCTTTTCTTCTTAACTTCTAACGTGAAGCTAAAGAGAACAATGAAGAGCCAACCAGGGCTGAAATGTTCAGGGCAACTCACAAAAGTAATAAAGGGAAAGAAGTTGATACTCAAACACAAACCGTAATTGTGAGTCAATTGTATTTGTTTTTGTCAGCTGAATTATTATATTCTTATTGAGTGAATGCAACTTTGTATGTTTGTTTGTGGTTACTTTTGATAGAATGAGATTCAGCACCGCATAGAGGCAGGTGAAAACGATGAGGATGCATTCATTGCGGTGCTAGGGAAGGACCAACCTGGCCGGCTTCATTTCTATGGCGGAGCGATTACAAAAAGCTCTCTAAAAAAGATGAGGCGATCCGCCAAGTGAAAGATGAATACGGAAAAGAAGTCTTGTCATTACGAAAAGAAATGGAAGGTTTTTCTGGTTTGTTGAAGATGATGTTCCAGCAACTCAACCCTGATATGAATGAGGAAGATGTGGCAGCTTTGGTCAAGGCTCACCAGAATTCTCCAACTGATGCCTCAAGTAGACCAGCCAATACTCCGGATCCACGCTCCTTTGATTCAACTCACATTCCCCAACAAAATGATTAATGTAAGTTATTATCTTTTCCCAATTTGATTTTCCATTCGGATTTGGATCTGCACTTTGCTTGTTGAATTGGGATTTGGATCTGCATCGCATGTGGATTTTCATATGCCATTACTCACTTTGTTACAACGCACTTTGACTCTCTTAGCTTCGGTTTTTCTCTTTTTCTCTTTGAGATGCATGCTGAACTTTTTAGAATGTAAATGGTTTGTTTCCTGAAGTGATTGAAATTTGAGATGAATTAAAGCATATACTTTTATCAAGAACCTCCTTAATTCTTCTAGAGTAGTGATTTGGTAACTATTCATGATTCAAAGTCACTTTTTTGTAATGATAAAATGTAACACTGAATTACCACTACCTAAATGTTTGTTATCAAGATCAAATGTATTATATTTGCATCAATCTGCTTCTCACTCCATTTTAATTTTTTATTTTCATATGCAGGACCTATCATCACAATGGAGGAAAAGCTTATTAGTGAAGTAGTGAACTTTGAAGTTAAATAGTGAAGTTTTTTTTTTTTTTTTGTAAAGGAAGCATTGATGTAATTGTTTAGGGTAATGAGATTGATATATCCTTAGTCAAATTATGTTCAGATGCTGCATTTTGGTTACCTAGCTATTAGGTTTATCTTTGTTTTGGATATTTTATTTCAAGGTTGTGAAATACATATCAATGTGGCTCAATGTTGGACTTTTTCTTGAATTAACATAACATATTGGCTCAATGCTACTTTTTTCTGGACATCCAAATGTTCAAAACAATGATTTGAATACTGGTTTAATTTGGATAATAAAAAATGAAAAACAAAAATTTTTGGAACTTAGTCACACCTTTAGCCACCCTTGAAAAGTGTGGCGGTTGAATGACTTGCCAAAAATATCAGCATGCGTAAAAAGCGTGGCAAAAAGTCCCCTTTTACCTGTGGAGGATACAACCCTATAACCACTCGTTAAAAAGCGTGGCTAGTATGCACTCTTTTGCCACGCTTTCAAAGAGTTGCTGTAGATGTTGGAAAGTGTGACGTGGATGGATAAAGAAGCGTGGCTATAGTTATTTTGAAACTACCACGTTTATTAAGCGTGGCAATAGGCTAACAAAAACATTCGCTTGATCCGTCGCCAAGCGTGGCTATGAAAAGAAAAGCGTGGCAGTTGAGAACTTGCCACGGGTGTACTTGTCGCCCTTCAAAAAGCGTGGCGATAGATAGAAAAGCGTCGCTAGATTCTACCGCCACACTTTTTGCATTTTAATACCATTGCAAAAGCTATTTTTATGGTATCTTCTTCTAAAACTATCCCTAATTCTTCTTTTAGGTACAACCAATCAATAATTTACCAATCAAAATTATGAAATAGTTTTCATTATGTAGAAACTTTTTTTCTTCAATAATTTCCGGTAGAACCAAAAAGCAATTAGTGATGGCAAAAAATTCAGTGGTTACATCTAAATAAATTTATATCAGTAGAATAAAAAAATTAATTAAACCAAAAATCAGTGATTACACCTAAATAAATTTGTATCAGTAACTTTAAAATTACAAACAAATTGGATTAAAGTATTTGTCAATAATTATTGATATAGTAAAAAATATTAATTTTTAATTTAACAAATTATTTTCACTTGGAAATATATCACAACTATAAATTTCTAACAACGCTTCTAGTGTATTTTCCTTGAAAGAATAATTTGGTTTAATTGTATTATAGCCTAAAATTTTAAAATCAAAATGACAAAGACACTTTATTTCATTATGAGTCTAAAATATTAAATACAACATTAACTTTGAAATGGCAATATTAATTACTCGTTTTTTTAAAGATGAAATACATATTTTTTTTGTTTGTTTTATTTTGTTCTTGTTATTTATGTTTTTTTTAAATGTTTTTTCACTTAAAAAACTATGATTATTATGAATGAATTAACAAAAATGATATTTACATACTAAAATTTAGTCATAAAGTCATCCAACAAGTATTTATATGTACATAAATGTATTGTTTCAATAGTTTTCAATAATATATATTTTATATTTTAACATATATTTTATACTAGTGACTAATTTAATGGCCAATTTTTTGTATCAACCTAACATATTTTCCAATCCTCACAAGATGATTTTTACGGTGATAAAAATACACATTATTTATTTAATAAGTCAAGTGTACACATAATTTTATTCATATTATCGTCGAGCAAAAATCACTATTTTGAATGATTTATTTTCTACTATTTCCAAATTAGATTAAGTGAAGTCTTGATATTAACTCTTCAAAGCAGAAAAATTAATTAAGATTTCACGTTACTATAATTGTAGTAGCAACATAGTTGGAAGATAAGAAAATTCAAAACCAAATTAGCCAAATTTAAAATGACAAACGAATACAATTTAAAGTTAATAAATTACAATACAAAAAATAACTAAACAAAAAAAAATTATGATTCACAGATTAACATGCTTAAGTGTTAAGCTTGACGGAAATACAATAATTTTCAATAAAACTATATTAACGAAAATTAAGGAGACCTCATTAAAAAAAAGTAACATTAAATGGGAGAAATTAGAATGTATAAAAAAAATTTAATCATCACAAAAATAGAATATATGAAAAAAAATTTAATCACCACAAAATTAAATCATATCAAATAGTGGAGGAAGGCTTAACCCAAAAAAAAATTAATTAATAGTGTTGATTTATTGAACAGAAAAAAATCGTTTTAGGCCCAGAAGAAAAAAAACCCTTCAACGATCAGCCCAACACGGATCCGACTCGGCTTAGGCTCGCTCAGCCAGTCAGTGTAACAAGCCAAGCCTTGGGCATTCAAGGAAACACAAGAGAGGTTAAATTGAATACCTATGGAGCAAGTTGAGGGAACATAATATTGCCTAGCCTAGTGATGCTTTCCAAGAAGTCATACCTAACATCACATTCACTAATTATAATATTATTAAATCTGGATGGTGTACATGACCGAGAACATCACATCCCCTTAAAGTTGTTTGCCATATGTTAAAAGCTTCCTATATTTTTTTTATGCAGTTTACAATTATAGAATGATAGTTAGGGTCTGTCTTTAATGAGCACAATTATTTTGGGTGCTTTTAATGAGCACAGATAATTAATTTTAAATATAACCTCACATTGATTTTATAATAATTATAAAATTTTCAACACAAATCCAAAACACAGAGCTGCCGCCACCACTGCAAAGAAAGTTGAATCCCTAATCATCAGGGGCGGCTACTAGTATATTGGAGGGCGGCAGTGGCCTCCCCCAAAATTTTGTAAAAGAGCAAGACTGAAAAAAAAATTATGAAGGTGACCCACCCTCTCTTAAAATGTTGGCCTCCCCATATCCTACATCCTATTCTTTTGGGCTCACCATATTAGCCGTATGAAGACAGAAGCCCAACAAATTAATTTTACAACAAAATGTAACATTTTTTTTCATCTTACATTTGATTAACTTCTTGATGAAGTATTTCTATCTTCTTTCTCTGAACACTCCATCTCACACCGTCACTCTCTTTAAAAGTTGAAACATTAGTTGGTTTCTCTAATCTTTACTCCCTTAGTTTTCTGTTGCTACTACTGCTCACTCACTCCCTCACTTTTGGTTAGTTGGTTTCCCACTCAAAGACTTATACATATATTTCATCTTCTCTTTTCATTTTTTTTGGCAGTAAGAGAATTAAATGTTGAAGGTAGTTTTTTTTTTTTCATTTTGGATTAGAGAATTTATAGAATTAATTATTTTATTTGATTTTCTATGAAAAATATTGTTGATTTATATATACTATAAATTTATAATTGTACCAGGTACTCCCAATACGGCAACACGTAAGAAGCATTGTCTTATTTTTGAAGCTACTGTGAGAATTGAGATAACTTAAACTCAAGGTTGATGCGGCAAATCTTTTCACGATTCGCAACAATCCGACAAGTGCATCGGATCAAGTAGTAATCCACTAGGGTGGGTTATCGTTCCCAACGAGGAAAGGGGATTAATCAATACTTTCTTATAAATTCTTCAATTAGATCAAACAAGAGAACAATAGCAATCTAGTATTAAACCAGAAAAGTGAATCAAGATCAGCAAATATTATCAATCAAATACTATGACAAAAATCAATTACAAAACTTCAACAACTACTTAAAGATTTATCAAGAAAAAGAACAAGATTGAGAGATAGGAGATATTCAACAAAACCACTTCATAACCCACTGTTCTTAATAATAATTCTGCAACATGTATCATCACAAATTCACTATGAATCCTTGTTTAACTAG
>JASCZI010001199.1:4522-16153 GCA_036250425.1 Stylosanthes scabra | reverse complement strand
AAAATATCAAAGCATAGCCATTCTTCTCTGAGGCTATTTTGTTAGGTTGAGGACAACTTCTGCATCAACTTTCTATCTTTTAAATTCCAACCATGTTTGACTGGAACATTGAAACTTGCATTTCGGGTGTAAGAGCAGATTTTCAAATGGTAAAATCCCATGAAATTTGGTTCCTTTACTAAGAATTATTTTGATTTAAAACTAAGTTGTTAACTCAAAATTCATTTGAAGACTTCTATCTCAAATTTATTTGGACAAGTATGCAAAAAAGAATAAGCATGCAACATGGTTTTCACTTTTCAACAGCACCTTCATCATTATATTATAAGATGATTGTGAAAAATACTTATGGTTAACTGGAATCTAAATTAACCCAAAAATAAAAAAATTAAGCATAAATGGAAGCATGTGTGTTGAACTAGCAGTTAATTGCGATGAAATAACCACTAATTTGGAGAGTCAAACCAAAAATGTCTTGGGAAAACTAAAGGTAAGAACAGAAAAAGACCTAACTAACACTCCTCTTTCACAGCATGAACATCCTAATAGGGACACAGAAACTCACTCCAACATCATATGTCCTAAGAAAACTCGGAAAAAAAAATGATGAGGAACAAGAGAGCCTAAAAATAAAAAATTAAAAAATTTGTAACTAGAAACAATCTAACAGTACAATTACCAAAAACATAATAATTATCCTTGTTTTATTACGTCCCAAAACTTCGAAAACCCATTTCAAAAACCTTCAAAACATTTTTTTCTTTTTTAATTGTGAAAGTGATGGGGTTACCTTGTTCTTTGGAGTCTATTTCTTCTCAAAGGAGAACCATGTGTGTAGCTGTGACCCCTTTTTGCCAACTCATCCTGATAATAATGAGAAGTAGGAGCTTGTCTCAGAGTAACAATGTAGACAACAGTAGGTGCATCACCTGAATCTACTTGACAAAAGGAAGGCAGTATAAGCATTCCATACAAAAACAACATCCCCACGTGTATCCAATAAATGTTCCCCATTTGTGTTTTGGAACAAGTATGAACAAGAAAATGAGAACAATTCTTCAGTAGCACATATAGCTGATAACATTTATATAACTGGATATTATTTATTCAGTGAAAGAATCAAGATAGTGCACTACTTTATAGTTTATATTCTAGACCAAGAAGCAGAAGTGGAAAAAATGAAGCCAACTGCCAACCCAACACAGTAAGAGATAAAAAACAGTGTCCTCTAGTCCTCCAATAAGTGTAGTGTATTATATGTTAGTTAAAGCTTCTAAGCAACATATATGTGTATTTCTGGTATGGATGGATGGGATGTATGGGCCACCATCATGTAATGATAAGGAATTTTAAAATATCACTACTCGTTCTCATAGTGCATTACAAGGTAATAATTTGACTAGTAATTCGTCTTTTATTTATGCTATAGTTTAACAAATAAATTATTAAATTTTAGTACGAGAAATAATTATATAATCAATAGTAAAACAGTGATTGGTTCCCTTAAGTATTTTGTCAAGATTTTTGGCTAGATAGTAAAACTATTAGGTGAGGTTTGGCTTAGCTAGTAAAGTCAGTAAATTAATTAAATGAAAATTGAAAACAAAATCAGATTTTTAATAAAAAGAAATTATTAGAATGAACATTGAATAACTATATAAGAATCTACTAACCTTATTACAGATTGGAGATAAAATAGATGACGATAATAATAATCAATTCTGAAAGTATCTATCAGAGCTTCTTCAAGTGACAGTGTTGGGTCATTGAACTCATCTACTCCTGCAAACTTAGTCAAGTATATACCAAAACAATTAGGAATAATAAAAACAAAATTTCAGTAATAAAAATAAGATGATGCTTTTGGAGAAGGGAGTGTTTGTCACTTCTAAGTTCTATCAGTATTCATAATAGCTTAAGTACATATATTATCAGAAACAAAAGGAAGAAGAGCAAGGAAAGAGAAAGAACCGGCGTTGAGGGAGGAAGTGCAAAGATACCTCATTGAAGGACGGCGAAGACGGGGCTGCGAGGAAGGACGGCGGTGGTTCGAGCCTTGGAGGTTCTATCTTCCGAATACTCCGACGGCGGGTTCAGGGTTGTAAGAGAAGTCCACGGTGGCTGGAGGCAGTAAGTACAGGGGCTACACCAACAACGTTTTTCGGAGTTAGGATTTTTTAAATTGAGCAAAAAAAAACCCCAAAACGGAGAAGACTTACCTCTACGGTGGTTGTGGCAGCGGCTATGTCTCCGCGGCAGCGCCTGGAAACCGTGACGGCGAGGGTGGGGTCAACTGTGCCGTTACCCAACACCGGGCCAACCAAATGTAGGTCTTGGTGGTATTCAGGGCTCCCTTCTCCACGGCTGGCGGTGACGGAGAGGACGACGGCAGGGCTTCGGAGGTTCGGATGAGGGCTCGACGGAGAATGGCGACGGCGGGGCTTCGGACATTGGGATGGGGGCTCGAGGGAGAATGTTAGGGTTCGATTGTTTCTGATTGCAAGTGAGGGAAGTGTATGTGGGCTCGATTTCGATTATATCCAGTAAGGTTACCGGCGGAATAACAGGGGGGAAAATCCGCCGGTACTAGCCATTGCTTACATTGAAAGGCAGTGTTTCGCATAAATACCATTACCGGCGGATTTTTTGGGGGAAAATTCTGCCGGTACCATTCCCTCCCTTTTTTCCCATTTCGCGCCTCTCATTACCGTGGGATTTTTCGGCCGAATTTTAATCCGCCGGTAATTTTTTGGCCTTCTTCCATGGAAAGGTAAATCCGCCGGTAGTTCCCTCCCTAAATCCCCCTGTAACGTCCCACCCAAATTTCGCCGATAACAGGCACATTTCTTGCAGTTTTATAGATATAGTTATTCATATTAATATTATTAAATATATAGTCAACAAAAAATATTATTAAATACATAAATACATATGTAACTGCATGATGCGGGTGCATCATTGATGGTTTTAGACACTAGTTTCTTATGTTTTAAGTAGAAATTTAGCCTAATACTCAAGTAAATTAGCTCAATTCTTCATTACATACTATCTTGAGTATTTTGTTATGTTTTCACAGGAATTACACAAGATTTGAAGTAAAGAAAAGGAGGTGACTTGAAGAAGAAGAAAGCAAGAACATAGAGCTCTCCCTTGAGTGATACAAGTTAGCCAAGTATGTCACAAGCTCACCAAGCTCCCCATGAGAACACCTAAGTCACGTTTGGACCAAGTGCCAAACTTGGCCCAAACTTGACCTCACTAAAGGCAAGCAAAGCAAAACCAAGTTCTCAAGGCATCTCGGGAGCCACGTTTGGACCAAGTCACAACATGGTCCAAACGTGGCTTAGAACATGGCTCAACAAGCTTCCAAAGCTCACCAACAAGCATACATAGTCACGTTTGGACCATGTCACAGACTTGGCCCAAACGTGACTCACCTAAGCTCCCCTCAAGCTCACCAAGCTCATCAACCATCATGTTAAGTCACATTTGGTCCACGCTTGAAATGTGGTCCAAACGTGACTCACTAAGGGACCAAAAGCAAGGCCACGTTTGGACCAAGTTCCAGACTTGGCCCAAACGTGGTTCACCAATCTCAAGCCCAAGATTTGCAGAATTGTTTTATTGTCAATAATTGCAATTCTATTAGGTTTAGTAATTAGTATAAATAGATTAGTTTTAGGTCAATTAGAGGACTACTCCTTTTATTTTGTTTAATTTTTCATTCTGTCACATAAATTAGGATTCCGTGAACTCTGTTTTCTCTATAATGTTGCTCTCCATAAGCAACTAAATTCTTCGAAGCCAGGGATGAGGAACTCTGTTCATCCCAGCATACTTACTTAATTCAAGTTTGAATTTCTCTTCAATTGCAAGTCTCTGTTTTCAAATCAAAGATGTTCTTCAATTTAAGGAATTAATGAAATCGAGAGGTAAATTGATTTCTTGCTTTCAGTTTGGTAATTTCGAGAGGAATCTGAATTGATTGTGTTTGAGAATTGTTCTTCATAACTTTCCAGTAAACTAGAGATAGAGAATTGGTTGGTTGTGCAATTATTTTGTGAAATCTCAATTAGGGTTAACTAGGTTAGGTAAGTGACATAAAACCTAATCTAATCTCACTTTTGAAATTCACAGAATTGAACTAAGATTATCTTCACCTCTATTTAAGTTAGTTAATCAAGAGATTGATAATTAATTAGGATTAGATAAACTAAATCACTAAGAGATTAGGGTTTAGTTAACTAGGGTTCATTGTGATTTGATGGTTACTTGCATTGAAATAAAGAGAATAATTGAATTAGGATTGTGCTAGGTTAACATCTCCAATTCCTTGGCTTATTTCTCATCATTGTTATCATCTTATTGATTATTGCTTGCTGCCAATTTTTCTCAATAGCTACTGCCGTGTTGATTTTTGTTGAATTTGTGAGAATTGCATGATTTAACTAATTCGATTTTGATCAGATTTAACTAATTCGATTTTGATTCATGCAAGTTAAGGATATTTTAGAAGAATAAAGATGAAAAAAAATAAAGGAAAAATTTATTCAGGTGAATATAAGTCTTATATAAAGTATAGGGTATACGAGCATAATAGAAAATTTATTCATTATTGTTTTTTATTTTGCTGCAGTATAGATTTATATTTGTGTACATTATTTTTTTTTAATTTCGGTGCAGTATAGCTTTGTATTTGTGTACATTATTATTTTTTTTTTAATTTCGGTGCAATATAGCTATATATTTGTGTACAGTTTTGAAGAAGAAGAAGCAGATGCAATGATGCAAAAATTTCGGTGCAATATAGCTATATATTTGTGTACAGTTTTGAAGAAGAAGAAGTAGATGCAATGATGCAAACATGGAGGAGGAGAGAAGAAGAAGAAGAAGAAGAAGATGATGATGATGATGATGATGATGACGACGACGACGACGATGACAAAGGGGGAAGAAACGTGGCTTGGTGATGACTTGGTGAGCTTGGGAATTGCTTGTATGCACCACGTTTGGCCCACGTTTGGATGTGGTCCAAAGGTGGTGCCCTTGGTTCCTTGGGAAGCTTGCCTTGCTTCTGGAGGTTTAGTATGTGTCATGTTTGGCCCACGTTTGGATGTGGGCCAAATGTGACATCCTTGGCTTGAGGTGAGCTTCTGTGGACTTGGGGTTGACCATGTTTGGGCCACGTCTAGGCGTGGCTCAAACGTGGTGCTTGATGCTCCACCGTTAGCCCTCTGCTTCTTTCTTGCTTTCTTCTTCTTTAAGCTTTTTCAATTTCTCTTGCTTTTCTTCTTCAATATCATGCAAATAATTAGCAGAATACTCAAAGTATGTATGATCAAAATATTAGCTAATTACATTGAGTATTGGGCTAATTATCTACTAAATTATGCAAGATATAGTGAGAAAAACCTTCAATAATGCTCATGCATCAACGACAAAGACGGAGGAGAAGAAGAAGACGTTGATGAAGAGTGCGTGTATCATGCTCTTTTTGATTGAGAATGGTACTATTGTTGCAAGTTTACTTGGTTAACCACTTGATTGGTAAAATTACTTGTTTAAATAACATTACTATTAAAAATATTATTTATAAATCTGACATTAAATAAAACAACAAACAAATGATAAGCATGAAAAAAATACATGGAAACGATACAAACAAAAGTATGTAGAATATAGAATATTGTTAGCACATGTAGGCACATATGATGAAAGTGCTTTAGGGTGGATCCTTCACCAAATAAAAAGTCACCCCAACCTTTTGCTTAATCTAAGAGTTAAAATTAGAATATTTCAATACACCAAAAGCAAAAGCTCTCATTTAAACTTAATATATTTTCCTAATTTTGGCAAGGCATTGATAAGTGATTCCTTTAAGTAGATAACACTACGGCCTAAAGCAGGAGAAGCCTTCTCCAATTTTGAATTTAACCCATACATAAGTTAGCTAGGTTAACAAATTGAGGAATTATTCATCATAAAAAAATGCACAGAATCCACTACACTCGAACAATTAAAAATTTGTAGACATGAACTATGACATTCCAAGTATAGAATTCTAATTCTAATTAGTAGACATTACTATTATTGTTTAGCTAAGTATTCATAACGAAGAAATATTTTTATAGGAATTTTTTGATGAAAGTTTACTTTTAATTTCAGCGTGAATGTTTATTTGAAGTTACTTGTTTTGCATAGTAAGTACCACTCATCATTCAACAATAGCAGTAAACATCGACCAATAGATTATATAGTTAATTTCAAATAAAAAAGCATAAAAAAGATTGAATAATACTAAAAATTACATTATATTACCACTAGTCTCTTTCACTCCCAACGTTGACCAATCAGCATCATTCTACATTACAAAAAGAAATAAAATAAACAATTCCGAGTTTCAAAGTCAACTTAAGCAAAAAGATTAAGCAAATTCAGTTTTCAGCATCAATTTGGTCACAATCTAACATTCATCTACGTACCCTTGACAAACAACCTTTGACCATAATTTTTTATCTTTCCGAGGTACCCAGTATTAGTGACTAAGAATCAAACACAAATCAAACAAATCAATATTAAAGATTAATTGAGTAGACAATAAAGGATTTAATTCATGTTAGTCAATAATAGATATATTGTCATAATTGCTTATACTAAAAATATGAACCACTGTAAATAGAATGGCAAAACTAAGAATGAATTAAATTTTAAATTATGGAAAACGTTATTGAAAGTTTTGGTTAAAAAAAAACCAATTCCACTCAAACAGCAGCAATAAGAATAAAATTAGATATGGTTATTGATACTTGCAAAGTGCATGCCAAAGAGAACACTTAGTTTTGTAAAAATTCCTTTTAAATTTTTGCTACTTATGCCAATGCTTATTGGCACAAACATGTAAATTCAATTAAATATCAAATTAAAATAGTAAGGTATGTTACCTCAGTTGAAGGAGATATAATTCAGTCAGAGACAAACATGTTTTCATCAATATATGCTTGAATATATAATAGTAAGGTATGTTACCTCAGTTGAAGGACTTGTTGAATAAAACTCCAGCGGACTGAGTCGTAGGCTTTTCTTAAGTCTAGCTTAACAATCACACTCTTTTTCTGAGATTTCCTCAACCAAGCATCGCAAGCAATAAGAGCTCCGTCCATGATCTGCCTGTTATGCACAAACCCGGATTGTGTTTCTGCCACTAAGTAGATTTATGTGGGCTTTTTTCCAGTGTTAGAGGTGATTAGCCCGTAAGTTTATTTTGACTTGTGAAATTGGTAAATTAAAGGGAAAAAAACATCATAAAACTATAATAACCAACAACAGTTAAAGTTCTAAAAAAATAATAAAAAATGTGTCATTGTATAGATGTTTCCATTAATAAAATAATTAAATTTCTTAATTCTTATGTTAAATAAAAGGAAAATTCTACCATGAAGACAATTAAGTGTCTTTTGATGAGGATATTACCATATTTAGAAGTTTTTCTCTCTTCTTTAATTACACATCAGATTTTAATAGCACAAATCAACGATCAAGATTTAATGTCCTCATTAGAAGACACTTTAGTATCTTCATCATAGACCTTCCCTAAATAAAAATGACGTTATTGCCCAAAACAAATAAATAAACAAAATTACATTAATTCCGAAAAAAAAGAAAAATAGTTTGTAATTGTATACATAAATTATATTTTGTATTGTATTCAAAATTTCTAATTATAATTTTTTTGAATTATAAGTGTACCTACTTTAAATTTTAAATTTAATTTAACTAATAAATATGTGAACCAATTTTATTGGCCACCAAAGATGAATTGATTTGCTTAAAATTTTTTTCCTAATTTTTAAATAATTTTTTAAATTTAATTTCATCTAATAATTTTTTTTCCAATTTCCGCTGTATTGCTCTAATTTTGTCCTTGTTTGTTATGCCCCAAAGAACTGCGATTGGGTCCTCTACTTGAAAATTAGTGTCGCGTCGGCCGATCCTTCTCCGCTGCTTCTCCTCGCTCTGCCGCTCTCTATTCTGATGATTCTCGAAATACAGTTCAACAGGGGTGGTCCTCCGGTCCTCCCCGTTAGGTTCGAGTTTTTCATTTACCCACCAATTCCAAAGCTGTCTTCTCATCATCACCGAGAACAATCACCTTTGTTCCCATCTAATCACAAAACATGTGTGCTCAAATTCTTTTCTCATTCTCTATGTATTCACCATCTTCTTTCATGTGAAACTTGAAATTCTGCAAAGAAATTACATATATAATGCAACTTGCGTTCATTCGTTCACATTAAAAAATATTCCTCTTATTCTTGTTATGGTAAAAAGTACAGGAAACAACCAACAAACAGAAATTGCAAAATTAAATAACATCAGAAAAATAAGTGAGAGAAAGTAAGAGAGAAAAATAGAATATGTTGTAGCAGAACATAACAACAGAGGAGGAGATGCAGAGTGTTTTTCGAATTAGCAAAGAACAGGCGACGACAAGGAACGGGCGGCCACGATGACCAGAAAAGAATGCCAACAATGGTAGAAGAAGGGGAAGCACAGGAAGGGGTACCAAGATTCCTTTAAGCGGAGTGGCAAAGGCTTCAGTCCGATGCGGAGGATGCGACGGCGACAACGATGCGGGTGTAACTGGAACAAATTAGGAGAGGAGCCACCTTCTCTTTCCTGTTCTAGGTTGTCTGCGCATGAACAATTTTGCTTCGAAGAAAAAGAAATTATGTGGCTTCAAGAGAAAAAATTATACCAAAATAGTGAGACAAATTCTTCTTGTAGCATGATCTAATGGCCAAAACCATAAAACAATTTGACATTAAGAACACAAACCAGATCACACACCTCGAACTTCTCATCAACAATTGCTTCCTCAACAATCTCCTCAATCGCAGAGCCAATATCTACTTTTTATACCAGGAACACAGATCAAAGGATCATTGAACAAACAATCAACTTCAACACTTTTGATAGTTGGGATATCAATTAAAACCCTAAATCTTTGTTTGGATGCTGAGAAAAAGAGGAAAAATTTGGTAAATTGGACTTACAAAACAAACAATGGCGAAGAATAAGAGTGAGCCAAGTAAACTTAGAACCTAGTCAAGAATAATCAAAATGGCTCATTAAAAAAGGGAAATAATCATAAAAAATATATAAAAAGAAAACAAAATCTTAGTAGTTATTTGTGATAATCACTCTCTTGAAGCTAACCACTTTGACGGAAGCAGGCCGGCAACAGCTCCTCTCCTTCCATTGCGTCTTGCTTCTCATCAACTCACGTCATTATTCTCTCTACAGGTCAGTCTTCTTTTTTGTTCGCTGACTCTGCTACTTCGAGCTTCTCTCCTCACCAGTTGGACGGCGGCGCGACGGTACTCCTTGCTGTCGGTGTTGTCCCCTTCTTCTCTTTCTTTCCTTCTTTCTTCCATGTTGTTTTCTTCTTCCTTATTTCTTCATACAAGGAAGAAAGGTTGGAAAAGTAGGGCTTATGGCACTAGTTTTTGGTTTTTGGTTGCTAATTTTTAATATTTTTTCGAATTTAAAAAAAATAAAACTCCAAATGACCAGAACTTCAATTTCAAATCTCTAATAAATCACCCTAAATGACCAGAAATAACAAGTAGTAACTATGCTGATTTATTGACCAGAATTTCAATTTTAAATTCCAACCAATCAACCTAAATATGCAGATTCAGCAAGTAGTAAATTCGTTAAATTATTGCTTGAAGAACCACTCATTAATAGACACTCGTAATGTATTTAGGGATGCCATTTGTCAACAGAATAAGACCTACAAATGTCCCTCAATTAGACTGTACTCCTATACCTTCTATATTTTAATAGATAGATAGTATAGAAAGTATAAAATAGGATATAAAAAGTTAATACGATGTCTCTAATATTCATTTTTTTAATATATATGAGACCAACCAAGCTGCGGAGACAACAAAGAAGTAAACATAGTAACCAACATCCACCACCGCGTCTTCTCCCTGCCTCCCCTTCGATACCCCACGCTCCATTTTCAAGCATCCAATTGCACTTGAGAACTTTTTTGGCGGGTTGAAAGGGTCGGCCCGACGGTCTTCGGCCCATTTGACACCCCCAGATGAGTTGATGAGCGAGGTTAGGAGGGAGTTAACGTTGTTCTCTTAGGGGAACCCAGCATGAACTTGACCTGAGTTTAGGAGCGTTGTTTCTTTTTTGGATGATCACTTATTTCTGTTTGAATGATCACTTATTATGTTTGAATGATCACTTATTTATGGTCTTCCTAATATATTGCCAGCTAATTATTATTAAAAAATATTTCCCAAGACTTTCTCAAATTGAAAAACATCATTTTTTTTATTTCCCACTATATCCTTAATCCCAGCAGGCTAATAATTGAAAATATCTTTTACAAAAGATATAATTTACATAATTTTTAAAAGATATTTTTTACTAAAAAAAAGATGTTTTAACATAACTGACAAATAAAAAGATATTATTATGTGAGATATTTGATAAACCCATATTTGATGATTGAATATGTGCCATAATTAAGGGGTTTATCAACAAAAAACCACAAAATTGCTTGTGAATATCCATGTTGTTGAAACGTTGCTCATTTGTGCTTTTATAAATAAATACATGTTAACTTAGCCTTAAAATGATAGGAATTTATAAAATCTCATCTCATTTGGTGCCTTGATGAGTTTGTTAGTGAATTTCAGACCTTTAGGGATTGAGAAGTGCATGGGAAAGACTAAGGAAAGCATTGGAAGCAAAGGATTCATGAAGAGAAGTCAAAAAGAGAAAAGAGGGAAACCGTGCGACTGCATGCATGCTTCATGCGATCGCACAGGCACACGTCCTTGGGAGCATCACAAAGTGCCTCTGTTTGCCTCGTGCTACCGCACGGTTTACTTGTGCGTCTGCATGTATGCTTGAAGACGAAGTAAAGCTGACTTTTTCGTTGACCGTGCAATCGCACAAATTGATCATGCGACCGCACGAGAGCATCAGACAACAAATTTAAATGAAGGCTAAAGATTGAATTTCTAGTTTCCGGGCCAAGGCCAAGCCCCTTGGAAGGCCCAATTCGACTTATATAAAGAGAGAACAGCTGAGACACTGATGCTCGGATTTCGCAAACCCTAGATCTCGGCAAGTATACCGAATCGTATCAAGTAATATACCACTATGAAGTGGAGTATCGATCCCACGAGGATTTAAGGACCAAGCAATAACTACTAATTAATTTGTCTAATCAGATTGAATCAAAAACAGAATGTGTGTATGAGACTAAGAATTTCGAAAACTAGTAGAAGAGATCAAAAAAGTACTTGTGTTGTGAACGATGATGAGAAAGCTTGTTAAGAGATCTGGAGATGTTTTCCCTTGAGGGCCAATGTATACATTCGAATACTAATTCTAGGGTTTCAGTTATCAAGCACAACGAATCTAGTTTAACTAAGCCCTAATCTCTTAGTAACTTAGTTTCTATTCACCTAATCAAAAGCTAATCTCTTAGTCAATTAATCAAATAAATAGATGAAGACCTAAATCTGATTCCAATTCTTATGAGTCTCAAAAGTGATCCTAGATCGGATTAAATGTCACTCTATCCCAACTAGTTCTAAA
>JASCZI010001196.1:0-15379 GCA_036250425.1 Stylosanthes scabra | reverse complement strand
TTATATATATATATATACATATATATATATATATATATATATATATATATATATATCCCGAACAGTGTTTAAGAAAATTTTAGTCAAATTTTGAATTTTATCATATTTTAATTATTAAACTATTCTTTAATTTTTTTTCCATTAGATAAATTAGTCTTCATATACCAGAGCATGTATTCGTTTATATAGAAATACTAAACTGATCATTATGAAAATTTTAAAAACTTTTAGAAACTATTATATCATTAATAAATAATAATAGAAATTGGTTTGTCTATTTTTTTAAGACAAATTTAATACAAGAATTTGTTTATCTAATAAAATAAAAAGTTAAAGAATTGATTTGGTGATTGTTTAAAAATAATGTTATAGAATTAATATTAAAGAGCTAATTAGGGAATCAATAAATAAGTGAGCATTTAAAATTAAAAAAGTTATCATTTATATAATATAAAATTATCATCAACCTCATTGGTTCCTATTGGCTGTCAAGCGTAAGTTTTGTATATTTTTGCTTGTTAAATATTTAAATATCTTGTTAAAAGATCTTGGTAGACTGATTTGGGGTATTGAACGGTATTATCTATTTGGGAACCCATATATTTAATTATTGAATTAAATTATGACCACCAACTACATTCAATTTTATTACGTTTGTTATTAAAACTCTAATTAAAAAGGGTTTAGTTGGGTGACAGACAAAATGAATAGAAAATTTTTTGGATTCTCATCCTCACGTGATGTTGCCTCAAAATCTGGGATGTTGTTTTTTTCTCTTTTTGTTAAATTAAAAGCTTATGATAATGGCTCACCCCACTACCACACTAATTAATAACCTTAAACTAATAGCTTCTTAAAATGTTTAATTATTTTTGCCACCTTAGGTCATATACTAACATCAATAGAGTCATTGTTGGTGACCATATGGTTTCATATAGCTTTATTTGTTTTGTTTCTTCAATTTTTTTTCCTAACCCTACTTTTTTCTCTTTTGTCAAGCTATGTTTCTTCTTTTGATGATTATGGAATGTGGAATACATTGATTCAAAATCTATATGTTTTTGGTGCTTTTTTGTTCAAAGTCTTTTAAGCTACATGATTGCCATCTTTTGTGGTAAATCGTTCATTATCTATATGTGTAAAGGGAACAATGATGTTCTCTATTGTGAATTGTATGTAGACAATCAATTTCATCCAATAAATACAAACCAGTATATTAAATTGTATAAAAATATATATTTTTTTTCTTTTAAGGACCTCTTATAAAAATAAAGTTGAATACTATTTTTTGTCCTTTTTTTTATGTGGATATAAATTAAAGGTCATGCCGGGAAGAAGGAGAATAAAGTCGTGAATGGATATACTTGCAAACCAAATTGTGTATGTTAAGAAATAAGAACTATGAGTGATTACTTATAAAGTTTTCAAATAAAGAGGCATGTATTCCGGAGGGGATTAGCTTTGCAAATTATAAATTATAAAAAAATTCAAAATCATAGTGTACATTTTATATACAAAGTTATACAAATAACTTGTTGTTGTCTATATTTTTAGATAAAAAAGTTAGTTAGGACATCATGATAAATCTAAGTATATATGTATCTATGCATTCATCTATGTATTTTCATATTAATAGGTTCACGCGTCAAGTATAAAAATAATAAAGTTTAACACATAAATTTTAAATATAGAAATAATAAAATTTAGCATAGAAAATTTGAGTCATAACAAATTAAAAAAATAAGAGTTATTTTATTGAAATAGATATATGAATGCATAAATGTAGTGTTAGTAGAACATCAATGTATCTCTTCAAATTTTACTATTTTAATTAAGAGAAATAATATATGGCCACCAGAATTTATTAATTTTTGACCAGTATATAACCAACACATATTTTACACCCATAATTTAAGTAGTTTACACATTCATTTTTCTCATTTTATACCCATATTTATTATATTTTACACACATATTTGTTCAAATATTGCACTTATTTTATACATATTTTACACCCATATTTTTATACATACTATATGTAAATATATTGCTGGTTATATTTGTTGGTTATAATAAATTAATTTCGCTTTTAATTGAGAATTTCTCTTTAATTAAAAGGCTTGGTTGATTGGGTTTACAATGTGACTCGCCTTGGATGAATTGGGTAGGAGCTACTAGTAAGATTTTAGCTAGGATAATAAAGTTCAAATGGGTTTAAATCTTTAGATCAAATTTAAACATGTGTATTTAGAACAATTATATATATTTACCGATGTTTTAAGAACAAATTCACGACACGTTAAATTAGATCTAACAAAATGATATATTTTATATAAAATATATATTTTTTTTAAAAAAAAGTAGATTCTTTTGAATTAGTTTCTAATAATAAAAAGAAAAATGGCTCCAGCCCAACTAGTATTTTTTTTTTTTAACAAAATGTTTTATTAGTTTATTGTCTGTTTTTGCATTGAATTTGAAATGGTTGAGTGCAGAGTTCCTTATATTATTAACCACTTGATTTAGCTCATTTTCTCTTAAATTTGAACAATTTCTTAGTTCTTCTTTGAATTTATTAGCATGCGATATGTTTAGTTAATTATTTAGGGTTATTCTTATTGCAACCTAACACCCAAGTTACGGTGATCCCTGTCTCTAATAGAAAGAAATAGGAGCAATTGGCGCAGCAACTAAGGCATGCATATGAGTGGAGTTGGAGTGGATATATATTAAAAGGAACATAATGCTAATAAAGGTCCTCAGAGGTGTGAAGAAATTTATTTATTTATTTTAAATGGAGCCATTTGATAGAAATGTATATTAGTAGGGATTATGTATGATATACATGTATTGTATCATATGAGTACATAAAATGAATCCATAAAATTTATCATGATAATAGAAAATTTAAATTTTTACTGTGTCGAAACTTGGTGTAATCAGTACATAAAATGAATCCATAACAACAATAGCAGAATTGTATGTATTTTAATAATTTGATGAATTTTATGCACAATCTGGCTCATTTTTACATAAGAAATGCAAAAATTCCATTGGATCCATAAAACAAATAACTGAACATCATAATAACTCATTTCGATGAATACCCGAGAGAGACATACAAGATATATATACTGATAAATATAGAAAAACTAAAATCACAGAAAGCTTAATAGAAGAGTTCATTGTCACGTGTCCTTTCTGCATAAGCATATGGCAAAATCATTTGATTATTCATAACTTAATTAATTAATTAATTAATTAATTAGTGCGCATGATCTCTCTGCAATCTGCACAAGCTTGCGGATTCGGCAATCCACAATCATCCAATTCTTTTTTTTTCTCAACAAAACCCTAATTGCATTTAGCACCTGCCTTAACCTCTCATGCAATTAATTTTTTTTTTGGCCAAGTTTTTATGACTTTAATTAATTATTTTAATTTCTATGCACAGCGTAAAGAGTTTTGAGTATAATTCTGCATATGGAAATTAAATGAAACTTTAATTATATCATTTATATGTATTTTAATTATGTATGAGTAACATAAAATAAATTAAAAGAAATTAAAATTACACGTATTACAAATAAAATCGTCACTAAATTAATTTAATTTCTATATTACTATTTGATGAACTTTTTAACAAGGAATCACATTCTCTCATAATAATTATGTCATTGGCCGGGTTGTTATATACAAATATTGTAAATGAAATTTTTGACAATATTATTATTCAACAAGATTTAAATTATTACCGCCCTAGTGACTTTAGTCAAATTAATAATATCTTATTCAATTTGATTTGTATAATATTTTTTACGTTAACAATACATATAATTTAAATCAAAATTCATACTTTCATTAATAACATATTACAATATATTTCTATGATGTGAGTTTTTTTTATTTTTTTATATATAAAAAGAAAATGACACCAAAAAAAAAATATATAAAAAGAAAAGAAATAAAAAACAAAACAGCTTCATATGGCACAATAATCAAGAAAAAGACCCACTTGAGCCGCAGCCAATAGTATTAACATTTATTCAATGTTACTATTTACTTCTATTCAATTTATGTTTAATGGTATATATATTTGTTAATGAGATGTGCTAATGCACTATTAAATGTCATAATAAATAAAAATCAAATTTAATTAAACTTATTAGAGCCTATATTTAAAGTTATATGGTCTAAAATATTAGACTAAACTACTAATATTTTTTGGTTTTGCTAGGTGTACATTAAAATCAGTCACCAAAATCAGCCATCAAGTATAATACACATTAAAATACAGAATACATGAATAGTTTAACTCATTTTTAATGCGTATTTTGTATTTTAATGCGTATTATACACTGGTGGCTAATTTTGGTGTGCAAATAGAATTATTGAATATTTTTTGTCAAATTTTTAAAATTTTTTTGGGAGGTAATTTTGTTATTTGAATTTTTAATTTTTAAATTATTTTTACCAATATTAAATTTTTTATGGTTATTTTTTGTAATTTAGTCAAAGAATATGTATAGGCTAATTTACTCAAGTACCATCGTTTCCAAAACTTATTCCCGAAATGCTCTCGAAATTATTGACAATGCTGCTCCGTTTTGCCACGGTGGCGCAGCTGATTTTTTTTTGTGGCTACTGACTAGGAGGCGCGAATACGGTGGTACCTGATTAACAATATGGTAAATGCAATTTTAAGGTCATAGTAAATAAATAATAAGACAAAATCCGTTCCACTGAAAACAAAAATACAGTAATGACCACAAATTTAAACAAAGAATTAATTCTAAAGTAATCCGATGGTATAGCACAACAGAATCTTAAAAAACAAAATCAAGATGGTGGTGGTGGTGGTGGTGGAAACTGATAAGCGGGGTGACGCGGGAGCAATTAGGGATAGTAGATTAGTTTATTTTTAATAAGGGAATGCAAATCCCATATTGTTTAGGATAGATAAATTTGTATTATGTATTAGTTTATGTTTGTATTATTGAGAGTTTAGTATATGTGTGTTAAGAGTTAGTCCCACATTGGCTAGCTCTCAATGGTTTCCCTTCCCCTTACTATTATAAATAAGCCCATGTACCCCTTTTGTAAAACAAGTTGAGTGAAATTTTTATATTGAATAAGCTTTGTGCTTATTATTTTCTAGGCTCTCTTAGGAGTAAGAGGTCTAGTTTAATATCCTTGGCTTGGCCAACCAAGGTGGGTTTATGGCTAATTTCACCATAGTGGGGTTGTTAACCTCGCCAAAATTGGTGAGCCACCATAGTGGGGTTGTTAACCTTGCCAAGATTGGTGGTCCAAACGACGTCCCGGCGTCACGGGGTATGGATATGGATATGGAAAATGGAGTGGAAAATGGAGTGGAAATGGCTAGATGAACTACCAGCTGCTCCGGTATGATGAGGTGATATCGGATAAACTATGTACCATGGATACTGATATGGATGCTGGGGAAATGTTGCTGTGGCGGGATTGTCGGTGCTGGTGTGGATGACTGAGTGACATGACTCGATGAAGAACTCGGCTCATCATCACGGAGTCTGGTACGAGTAGCTGCTAATCTGGTTCGCCTACGCTGAGCTCGACCGCTATCTTGCTCAGCCTCTTTGAGAGGTGGCTAAACCAATGTCTGTGAGGGTGGCGCTGGCTGGCTAATCTGGAGGGGGAGAGTACGATCATGCTCTCCTAATGCCACCAAAATATTCGTGGTGGCATGGTGTACACTAGCTAATGTGAACTTAGGCGGAGGAGCACTAGAAGAGATGTGTAATTGCTCTACCATATACACCTGCATTAAGTTATTACGTTGAAAAAGTTGTTTAGAATTTGCTGATAGAAAAAAATAATCAAAGCTCAAATGTCACAAATCGTTCACCACTCAACCTAAAGTAGCTGAAGATCGACCGATCCATCTTCGTGTGATACGTTTATACCACTTCATGTAATTCGATGTACATGTTAAAGGTGCCACTAGCAGTATCCCTTGTTGAATGCGGTCCCTGCACATATCCCACCTGTAAATGTAGTATGTGTGGATAACATGCCAAATGTCCTCGGTCTTGCTGGATCCTATTACTGAGTGTATGTGATCTGGCTGGTGTGATCTTCCAGGAATAGGTTGATCAAGTCCAAATTGGCGCAAGACCCGATCGGGCTGGTGATATTCCACAATGTGGAATACAATCATGGGCACTAGTGCACGCCAAACCTCTGCCCCTTGAGTGCAAAAGTCTGGCACAACGAGACCGACGTATGGTGTCCATACAATCTACAGTGAGAACATGAGGTAAAACTTACAAACACAGATATGAATAGTATTTCAGATTATTTAAACTAGTGCAAAAAAGGTTTTACTTATCCTATTTGGCTTCAATGTATCGAAGAAGTACCGGTAATAACTAAGTCGTGCTGCGGACTATTTGAAAGCACCTTATGACTATGCCACCTGAAAATAACATATAAGACGAAATCTGATTAAGTACATATTGCTATAAAGTTAAAGACATGACCAACAAAACGTTGGCTCACCTAAAGCCCAACAGGCGGAGTGGGAGTTACTCCTTAGAATAAGCATGTAACGGGGTAGGATCGGTATCATCTAGTAGCTAAGGTGGGATACCAGGAAATCGATGCCATGCCAAAAACTGGAGGAGAATGCACGCTCCACCAATCTCTTTGGCAGAATATGATGTAGTCTTGCATAATTCTCTGTATAGATATGTGAGTACCGTTGATCCCCAGCTATAAGTGCCAGCAACCTGAAAGTCCTCTAACAGAGGTAGGTACATAAGGTGCATGAACTTGTTAGAATGATTTGGACATATAATACCCCCAATAAGCCTCAGGATATAAGCTCGTGCATACTACTCCGTGTCTTTAGGGCTAGCCTCGCCCTCAACAGGACTGTGGTGAAAATGGTCATGTAACCATGGTAGAGATAGATGTGCCCCTCTCATCTGGTCCCTAGGTGGAATAACTCCTAGCAATCTTGCGCATATGTCGCTCCAATCACTAACGGTGGCACCTGTATCTACCCTCCCATCAATTGGGAGACTTGATATCATCCCAATATCCTCCAGCGTCACCGTACACTCGCCTGGGAGCATATGGAAGGTATGCGTCTCCGGAAGCCACCTCTCGACAAGCGTAGAAATCAAATGATGATCAATAGGGAAGTATCCCATGTGAGCAACACCCATGAATCTAGCGTGCTCTAGGTGCTGCAGTATAGATGTCGGAGGATCATGGTGCTTATTTAACCCTCCAAGCCGTACAGAGAGTACACGATCAGGTGCCCCCCTCTACACATGCTGGGACACATGATACTTTTGTAACTCCAACACTCTTGTATCAGCAGCAACATGACGGGGTACCTAACAAATAGTGAACAAAATTCATTAACTTGATCCCAAGTTACACTATAAATAATATTAGATAACGAATAAGCTAACTTGACAATTAACACTACAAATAACACATCATGGAGATTAAATTGTCACAATAATCCAAATAACACAACATAAATAGTCTTGCATTACATAAATATGTTCTCAACCATAACATTACATAATGCTAAATATAAAACATAACATAAAAGTCTCAACATAATCTAAAAAAGCAAATAACAAAAGCTAAGTAGCATGAGATGAGGATGATCCTACTCCATCAGCAAAGCCAACGGTACGAGGGCAACGCCTTCGATTTTGTTTGACTCCGTTGCATTGCAAGCATGTCTGACGGGATTGAGATTCTGTCCAATCCATCTCATTCCTAATCCGAGTGCTTTTGGGACGACCGCAATCCCTTCTTAGTTTGGCGTCAGGTAAAAGCGTGTATGGTGGAGCTGCTGGCCACCATGACTCATCTTGAATTGGCTCCCATTCACCTTCATACACTTTCAACACACTCGACCACTTATACACCTCACTTATACACCTCATGGACATACCATAGTTCTAAAAAACGGACCGAACCGGCTGATCGAACCAGTTTAACCATGAATCGACCATGATCACGGTCCGAATCAGCATTAGAAACCGTCCTTTTATAAACCGAGTCAAACCAGTGAACCGGCCAGAAACCGATCGATCGAACCGAACCGGGATCCGACCAGTTTTCTCTCAAAAAGGAGAAATTAATCTCCAAAATGCAAGACATGGGTTTTGAACCCTTGTCCTCATTGGAGTTAAAATGGATATTTGCCTTCAGGCTATACCAGATTTTAATGATATTAAGGCAAATTGTTAAATATATTAGAACCTTCATTTCCAACTTGTTCATATTTATTTATGTTATCTTCATTTTTATTTGTACATCATTATTAATATTAAAATAAATTTAATTAAATATTTATAAATTAAAATGAAACACTTATTTTTTATGTTTTTCACGGTTGAAATATTTACTAATATTATTTTTCAATAAATACTTGTATATAATAATGTAATATGTATAAAATAATTAATAAATTATTAAAATATGAAAATAATAGTTATTTTAATATAAAACTACTTAATATTCACTTTGTGTATTGCATTTGAGTGAAATTATTATACTTTAATTGATTTAGCATGCATTTTAAACTTAGAAGACAATTTAATATATGTATGATGATATAATTATATTTTGTATCTTTATATTTATTTTATATTTATATTATTATATTATAAAACGGTTGAATCTTAAAAACCTCTAACCGTTAGCTCGAACGGTTCGATGACCGGTCCGGTTTTCAGAACCTTGGAACATATTGTTTTGGATAAAAAACATACCTAGTGCAAGCAGCAATAGCATGCGAGCATGGAAAATGCAACGCTTGGAACTGACCACAATCATAGTATTCATTCTCTAAGTTCACTGTGAATTTCTTTCCACCATCATCGGCCATTGGATTGTATTGCTCCCACACCTGAAACTTAGTTGTGTTGATATCAAATCTGATAACATAGTAAGAAGTTGCCTTCCTGCAGTTACCTTCCCAAACACTTAGGAAATCATCAGTAAACTCTCTCGAGTCAACAGTCAACTTCTTAATGGCATTCCCTTTGCGCCTAACATAGTACTCCACCAATTTGTATTATGTCATCTACACCAAAGGGGTAATGGGGAGGTTCCTGCCGCCTTTTAGCACTCCATTAATACACTCAGCTAGATTAGTTGTCATGTGCCCAAATCTATAACCCCCATCGTGAGCAAGACTCTACTATGACTTGCTCATTCTACCAAAAAAGGCAGCCATCATATCAGCGGTCACAAAGTTCTCAAATTCCGCATCAAATTCCATTTTATTGGCCTCAAATCCTAAAAAAAAAGTAGCGCATAAATAGAAGTTATACAATGTTACCCAACCATCGGAACATAATTAATTGAAATATAAACACATAAGCATTGTATCTTAACTGATGTACAAAATTTTTACCTAAGGATATAAGTTTCGCCTTCAAATCTGCATTCCCAAATGTATTATCGAAGTTACTTGCAATGTGTCGAAGACAGAACCTATGGTATGCATACAGTGGCACCCATTCTCCATTTGGATCATTCACAGAAGTAGTGATACCCTTATGCCGATCAGATATCAGGCGTATGCCTTGTTTATGAGTCACATGCTCCCTAATGCAAGCTAGGAACCAACCCCATGTAGCCTTGGTCTCGCTGTTCACAAGTGCAAAAGCAAGTGGTAACGGATTCATGTTCCCATCTTGGGTGGTAGCAATCAACAATTTATGACCATACTTTCCATACAAATGAGTGTCATTGATTTATAGTAATGGCTTACAGAACTTAAACCCATCAATTTATGGCTTGAATGCCCAAAACATTATTTTAAATACCTTCCTTGAATTGTCAACACGGCCCCCCTCAACAAAGTTTTCACTTTGGAGCAGCACAATTGTACCGAGCATGCGCATCTTCATTGCATCAATCCACCTCGGTAACATGTTATACGATTGATCCCAATCGCCAATTGCTTTGCAAACCAAGCTTTCTTGTAACTCACGTTGTATCCATATTGACCACAGATTCTCTCGATGATCAATTTAATAGGAATCTCGGGCTTCACTCTAGTCATGTCCAATACGGTATCACAAAATCAATGTAGATCTCAGCTTGTCATGGTCCTGCGATATGGTTGCATTAACACATGTATGCGGACCGTTGTACCTCTTCAACTCCCAAGCACCTGACTTCTTGCTACATATTGCTCTTGCTCCCCAATTGCAACAATCAACAACCTTTGGGCACTTCACAACCAACCTCTGTGAGTCAGACTAAACCACCTTAAAGATTCGATGCCTCCTAATTGAGTAGTCTCACAAAACCCTATTTTATTGCTCTTTTGTTTGCCACTTTAGGCCAACTCTTAAATCAGAATCTGGATTCCACACGTCGTCACTTCAGATTTCTGGAAATTCATTTGCTCCTTCCATAGCCTTCCAATTAATGTTAGAGAATTGGGAATTAGGTGGCACATGATAACTTGGTGGGCTAGCCACCAAAACTTGGACTTACCCCGCAACATCCCCTACACTATGCATCTCATGAAACAGTTGATCGGGTGCAATCTCTTCATCCTCTTCCGCACCATACAAGAACTCATCTTCATGATCATTGATATCACTCAATATATCCTTCATCAAAGGATTTTCCTGATTGGGATGTATTCATCATACTATTTGGTGTAGAGTTGTCTGAACTTTTCTAGGCCGATGCCTGCGATGATTGTGTGTTAATAGTTTGACCAACAAAAGGAGTTTTCACCAAGTTCTCACCCATTTCAGCCTCAACATACAGGTACATTGTTCTAAAACCACCAGAAATCGCATGCATATCGAATATGCATGCAATGTCATCGTCAACGTCCACAAGCTGCCACTTCCTCGCATCCACCGCATGCGGAATGTGATATGCCATCCTACCAACAACTTCGTTGTCCCTAAGACCAAGCTTCTTGTAAAGGTTTTTATTTAACGTTTCGAGAGTAAAGGAACTCTTGATGCTCATTGCCTTCGATTTCGGGCCATCATATGGAACATTATTTTCTATGTTGTCATCGTCAATTGCACAACCGTTATTATGCACCAATGCAGTCAGCGGAGCCATGACCTATATAATAACATACACAACACACTTGAGTGCCAGCAGAACAAGCCTATGTCCAAGGTCACGCAACAAAATTTAACTACATTCTTAATCTATGTTTTCTGATTCAACCTAGCAGGATATATTTCATAATTTATTTTCTAAATCAACCTATCCTAACAATATACATTTTAATTCTGCCTCTGAGTCACAAAACACCGATATCCACATATCACACAATTAATTAAAAATTACTAATATTAGTATACTTACATATATTAGGCATAATCAACCTAACAGCATATATAAAATAATTCTACCACTAACTCAACTAATCTAACTAATCAGTAAACTATTATCTAAATTAGGCAACTAATCTAAATATTAAAATAAAATAAGATATAACAACATAATACAAAAATCAACTTAACCTACATTACTAAATTCATAATTTCTAACTTAATCCAACAAAATTAGGAGTATAAAAATGGCATAATAAGAAAATTAAGTCAAACCCAAATATCCACATATCACGCAATTCATTAAAAATTACTTACATTAATATACTAACATAAAATCGACTAAATGAACCTAACATCATGTATAAAATAAGTCTATCACTAAGACAACCAATCTAACTAATCAGCTAACTATTCTCTATATTAGGCAACTAATCTAACTACTCAAATAAGATATATCAACACAATAAATAAAGTTAATTTAACCTACATTATTAAATTCACAGTTTCTAGCTAAATCTAACGGAATTAGGAATATAAAAAAGCTCATAACATAAACATATAATTAAATTTGGAGGCAAGTTGCTTACTTTGTCTTAGGCAGGGAGAGACTTAAGAGAATTTGTTGCTTAGAGAAAGAGAAAATATGGATAGAGAGAAGTAAAAATGAGAATGAGTGGGAGAGTGGGGGGGTTCTGTCGAGTTAAGGAGACTGAATGCGGGGCGCCATTTCGTTTTTTGCTTTCACTGCAGAGGCGCCAAACGTAATTTGGTCTTCTGTACATGTGGCGCCTTTATGTTGTTCGACTTCAAACCAGAGGCGCTATCAGCTTCCAGGTCTTCATGTAGGGAGGTGCTTGTCGCGTTCACGCCTCCTAGTCAGCTGCCACCGTGGCAAAATAGGGCAGCTTTGTCAATAATTTCAAAACGAGGATATTTCATGAATAAGTTTTGGAAATAAAGGTATTTGAGTAAATTAGCATATGTGTGTACTGTGGTAATCACGGTAACATATCTAATGACAATGGTAATTGTTATTGATGTGGATTAGAAATTTAGAACGAGGATTAGGGTAATTGAAAGAATTAAAGTAAAAAAAAATCGATGTACGCACTGCACACTAGTTGGGAAACGTTGCTTCTCAAATTTGGGGAAATTCGAAATTAGGGTTCATGCATGGTTCATCCAAGGGAGATTGAAATGTTGCTCCAGTTGGTTCATCTATCGTTCATCATTATTTGATACCCTCCTCAGTAAAAAAAAGAATTTGGTCTATCCAACATAACCATTTTCGTTCTTCTTAAACCAACCCGACCTTTCTCAGGAGCCTCCTTCTCCATTTTTGTGAACCTGCCTCCCACCACCACCCCCACCCACCTGCAGCATCAAATGGAAATCCGCTGTTTCCATTCTTACTCCATGCCTACTCCAACTCCTCTCCCGATATTATTTACCACCGCCATCTTCCATCCTACACCGCCTGTTCTCATCTAACATCACGGTCGGGCGTTGCATCATCCTCTTCCCTTTTCCCATCCCCCACTCCTACCGGCAACGTACACTTGTCATAGAACCGGCCACTTGTCAATTTCCATTTTCCATTTTCTATTTTTGGCCATGCATAAGCGCTGCAATTTCGAAAATGCCCTCACGGTTATTCTCAACAAAGTTATCACGATTAACACTTATTATTGACTATACAGAGAACTAATAAATGAAAGCGTGCACTCTCCTATTTGTAGGTCAACTTATAGTCATCGATAGCCACCCAAAATGTAATCACCAAAGACGAGGCCATATATATACACACAATAAACTAAAGAGAAAAATATAATTAAAAGAGATATGGTGCGTTATTATTTTTATACGTAAGAAATTCGATCCTTTTTATTCCCTTAGAATAATATAGTTGACACAATAATTTGACAAACGTGGATACTATTATTATGCTTAGAAAAAGAGGATATATATTATTTTATTATTTTTGTGTCCAAAGAAATTACACAAATAAAACTAAGTAAGAGCATACTCTTCAAGACCAATGCTTTTTAAGCAAGACTAAGAGTGGAGACATTTTATGTATGAATGTTGCAAGCTAGCAGCTTCATTTGCCATGAGATCAACTGCTATGTTGGGTGTCTGATGAATGAGAATAACAGGACATATTAATTTCAATGAAGAACCTCTTTGATTTTAGCAATGAGATCATCACTTCTCTCTTGATGAATGTTAATGGTTTGTTGATTAACCATAAAAAGGTATCAAAACAATCTATTTCACATATGATATTTTTGCAGCCACATTTTCATCCTCCAATCAAACCTCTTCCAAATACAAAGAGCTCACATTAAAAAAATGCTAGCAAAAAAATGTCCCCCGGAACAAATAAAACCTTTAATCTACTTCCCAAAAGTTTTTGAATATGCATCCAAAACGAGTAGATTATTATGAGCAATAAGACTTTGGAAGAACCATTACCACAAAAATTAGCTCATATGGTGGGAGAGCCTAAGGTCATAATGCTTTTTTTCAGGTGTTGATCTCCCGATGTCGAACTCATAACATAACATCACCCATTAAGAGCCAATGATTCGATGACTCCACTCTATAGCACTTCACTTAGTAGCACTTTACTTAACCTTTTACCAGTCAGAATTCTCCATAGGTAGTTTTTTTCGGTTTGCCTACTCTTAACGAGCACCATTGTTATGAGTAACACGATTTTGAAACAATCATCACCACAAAAACTAGCTCATGTGGTAGGAGAGTTTAAGGCTTTATAAATCTCTTTTTCAAGTTTTGGGCTCCTGGGACTCGCAATAAGCATTATCCATGATACTATTATTGTCAAATATTCTCCTTTCAACATTTGGAGTATTACTGTAATTTATTTATTTTATGCATTTAAATTGAATTTATTTAAAACCCATTTCACGTGCTCTCTCTATCTAGTTCACATTTCTCAGTAAAGTGATTGTTTCATTTCAAACATTAGGAATAAAATAATATAAACTATAAGGCTTTGCTAAATTACATTATCTTACGTTGGCATAATTATATTGATAATTGCTGTATTATCATTAGGTTTATTTTTAGTATATAACCATGGTAGATAGATATTATATAGTGGCAGTTAAAGCATTATTTTATTTTACATCCGACGATAATGTCTATTGTTAAATCCACTGATAATTAATTAACGTATTTCTTATAGTAAATATTTATATTATTTTTCTGTATAATTTTATTATAGACATCTTTTATATATATAATATAGAAAACATTTCAGGTATAACCGAAAATTTCCGTGTTTCTGTGATTTTAGCCGTTAATCTTAATCATATATATATTTTATAACTAAAATTAAATAAGATCAATGACTAAAAACACAGGAACACCTGATTCCCGGTTATACCTGAAATGCTTTCTATAATATATATTAGAGTACTTCTCGCGCGTTGCGTGGAGTGTTGAATCGATATACATATTTATTTTAATTTTTTATAATATTATCTTAATGACTAAAATATTTAAGGCTAATGATAGATTTATTACGTCTTGTTTTCTATATGTACCTTGTACAAAACACAAATTGAAAAAAATGTTGTTCCTTTTTCTATTAAAAAAAATTTAAAATTGCTAAAACATTTTGCAATCACTAAATTATAATACTTTTAGACCAACTCACTAAATTACACACTTGTCAATTAATTAACCTATACTTTGATAAAAGAAAACTTAGCCGTGCACTTGTTAGGTTCAATAAAAATCTAAACATTTTTTAATTAATAGCAAAATTTTCTTTCAATTTTTATTTTTCTTTCAATTTTATTATTATAATTAAAAATTAGGCTTTTATTATTTGTTTTGATTTATTCATTATTTAGATTGCTTCCAATATTTTAGATTCAAAATTCAAAATTTTTAGTTTCTCTTGTTTTAATTACTTGACACTTGTCTAGCACTTATGTTAGACAATTGTCAAGCAATGAACTATTAGTGCTCTTATAAAGGATATATATATATATATATATATATATATATAT
>JASCZI010001194.1:4628-16008 GCA_036250425.1 Stylosanthes scabra | reverse complement strand
ATAACGTGGGCTCTCTGTAAAACTATGTCCAATTGCTGAATTCTCCACGTTGTACGTGAGTGCTTCACGTACTACGTGTGGCTTCTGTCCCAATTCTTCAATTTCTTACGTTATACGTGAGTGCATCACGTATAACGTGGGATCTCTGGGTTTTTCTTCATCTTCTTTGCTTCAATCTCTCTTCAAATGGTCTTCAATCACCTAAAACTCTTATTGAATTTCTATAAAACACAAACACAACTCAAAGAACATCAAGTTTGTTTGATTGATCAATTAATAAGCATAATTCACAAAGAATAATCATGATAATGAAGAGAAATTGAGACAAAAAATAACCTAAGATGCATACACATCAATCATCATTCTTAATTAATTGCTTGCTGTAAAAGTTTTAATTTGATTGATTTAGTTAGATTTTGATTGATTTTACATGATTTTAGGAGATTTTATTAGATATAGATTTGATACCTCTTTGATTTTGATTTGTCTAATTAGAGAATTGATTGGTCATTATTGCTTAGTCCATTAATCTCCGTGGGAAAGATACTCTTACTCACTTTTTATTACTTGATACAATCTGGTGCACTTGTCGGTGGAGAGTCTGAATTCCGAAAGGATTTTTGGCATCAGTATTCTTTCATTGCAATCTGCATCGACACTAAAGTTTGGTGTTTCTACACCAAGTTTGATGTCCCCACCCTTGCACTCATAATCCTTCACTGCATCTCATTTTCATATACTTGACTCTCCTCTTTTTACCTCACCTACCTCTCTTCTCTATTTTGTTTGCTTAGGGACAAGCAAACTTTTAAGTTTGGTGTTGGGCGTTCAATTTCATATCACTGTGGTCACTAACTTCTTCATCAAGAAAGTTTGGAAAACAAGAAAAGCTAAAAGGTTGTCTTGTTCTTTTTCCTCTTCTGAACTCTAATTTTAATGTTCATCTCTTTGTTTTCACTCCTGTTTAGATGTTGTTAGGTTAAACTAGTGAGACCTATCTTTAACGAACCTGTATCACCAACAATAGCTCTAAGTTCTTGGCTTATTTAGACTAAACTAGACCATGAATAGAAGAATTTTGCTTTTTATAGTGGTGTACTGAAGGATAAGTGATGCTATTTGTGATCCCATGAAGCTAGAGATTCAAAGATACTTTGTCCCTAGGAGTAATTGGTCAGTAAAGAATTGAAAATTTAGAAACACTGTGGATTAAAAATATGTCAAAGACAATAATCTTAAGCATTAAGACTCTGAAGCATCAATGACCAAAAGGGTGAAAAAGAAAATAAATAAAATCAAAAGATACCCAAGGTTAAATGCTTGTTCTGAAATGTGTCAGAGAGAGGTTAGATTTATTAGATCCGAGGAGTGGTTCATTGAAGGTACTGCCGATAGCAATTCGAGAAGTGTCTACGGAACTCTAGAGCTGACCTTGACATTTAGCGACGCTAGGGAGGGTAATGGGTGGTGCAACGGTGTGCGAGGAGGAGAAGGAGAGCGATAACGCTGGTTGATGAAAGCGACAATGAGAGAGCTATGGGTTGGGAGAAGGAGTGAGGTTCTAGGTGATAGAGGTGGCGACGTCGTAACAATGGTAGAGATGATGATGAGTGGGAGGATGAGTGAGATTGCAATGACTTTGTCAGAAAGGAGAGCAACTAGGTTAGAGAGGATGACTAAGATTTCAATGGTTTACTGTGTTTGGTTTGTTCTAGCTTGGTATAAACCATTTTTTAGGTTTTCTTCAAAAAATGGTTGATTGTAACATCCAATCATATGATGACAATTAAGCATCTTTAAAAAAAAAAAGTGGTTTTAAGCATCTTGATGGGAGTATTCCCGTTTCTAACATTGTTATCCTATTCTCTGATAGTATCTTCTCTATTTTCTTAAATTTATGTGAAAAGATTTATAATATCATCTTTTTTTTTATAAATTTATTCAATCAAATTTAAAAGTAGTAACTTGGGTTAATTTATTGGTCAGCTCACTAATCCCCTTAAGTAAGTGTGAGGGGTTTGAAACTTGCCTTGTGCATGCAGCGACCCATTAGCCAGCGGCAGATCTTTAAATAGAACTCAAATTCGCGATGGATTAGTACTTCACCTATCGAATTGGGGGATACCATGGGAAACAAAAAAACTAAATCAGATTATATTTTTTGTCTGTACACTTTTGAAAAGATTATGGTGAAGGAAGAGAATATGATTATATTATTTTGTTTTGTTCTTTTAATTCATTCCTACAATTGATGATTAATTGATTGAGTCTTTTGTTTTTAGCGAATTTATTGTTCTGAGTTTATAAAAAAAATATCGCTAACTCGGAAGTAATCTTTCGAGTTTACCGAGTTTGCCAAAGTCTAGCTGAATCTACCCAAAACCGAATTTCAAATCAATTTTTTTTTCAAAACTAAACACAAAAATCATATTTTAAATCAAAATTTGTAGAAAAAAGTTATTGAGAAAGTTCACATGCATGATGAAGATTCAGGATAAAATGGAGTTTTATCTTTTTACAAATAAATTTAAAATTTTTGTAATGGGTAATACAATCAAATAATCTTAATTTTAAAAGGATACTTTCATTTTCTGAAATCAATTAAAAATATTAAATTATACTTTAATATTTTAGAAATAATTGAAAAAGGATATTTTCATATTTTCTAAATTAATAAAAAAATAACTAAAATTTGAGGTTATTTATTCGGACTATTTTTTCTTATTTTTGTTGTTAATAAAATTTGAAGTTATTTTTTTCGGCCTTTAAAATCTTTGGGAAACATTGCTGGTTTGCCCAAATGATCTCTATATGACCGCCAACTAATATAAGCTTCCTTAAGTTGAAGTTATCTAATATTCTAATTGTGTATATATATCCTTATCAGTAACAGCAAGTATATTGAACAATAAATAAATAAATAAATATTTTTGGGACCAAATTTATTTATTATAACTGGTACTTTCATCGATATAATATTTTTTGGATTGCAAATTTTTTTTTAAAAATAAACTGTATCATTGTATGTTAATATTTAATATTTATTGTGATATAAAAAATTTAATAATATCTAATATTCTTGTAATAAATATTGAAAATTTTATTGAATTAATAAATATTGCATAATCAAATAGTAATCATAATATACTACTCCCTTGAATGATATTATCCTCTCTATCGTCGTAAGGGATCTTAAATTCGAATCTCACCTAATCAATTTGTGGCACTAAATGTTTAATGTGTTATCTATTTTTAATAACAAACTAGATTTAAACCCGCCGATGCGCAAAGCATGTATTTTAATATTAAAAAGTAAAATTATTTAAAACTATATGATAAAATATTATTTTATAGAATTATGTGTATAATTTTAACATTTATAACTAACGCTATATATACAATATTTTGTTGAATGTAAATTTTTTTTTTCTTTCTAAGTATTAACTAATAATTTAAAAAAGCTATATGAATATATACAAATAATGACAAAAGTTTTTTAATTATTGCGGTATAAAATAAATTCAACTCAATAAACATGACATGACATTAAAATTTAGATCATTGATATGAATTAACAATTTCTATAATATAATTCTTTTATATAATTGATAACGTAGATATTCTTTACTATAATATACTAATTGTGGTGATGCATGAGCATCATTAAAGGTTTTTCTTACTGTTTTCTTGCATAATTTAGTAAGTAATTGGCCTAATACTCAAGTTAATTAATTAATATCTTGATCAACACGTACTTTGAGTGTTTGCTAATTGTTTGCAGGAAATTGAAGAATAAAAGCAAGAGAAATTGGAAAAGCTTGAAGAAGAAGAAGAAGAAGAAGGAAGCTTGTGATTGAAGCAGGACCTCACCCTGGAGCACCAGAAGGCCACGTCTAGGTGTGGCCCAAACGTGGCCTAGGCGTGGCCTCAATCAAGTTCCAAGCAAGCAAAGCAAGTCACCCTGGAGCATCAGAAGGCCACGTTTCAGCGTGGCCTCAACCAAGCCACCAAGCCTCAAGCAAGTCACCTTGGAGCACAAAGCACCACGTCCAAGCCATGCCCAAACGTGGCTCAAACGTGGCCTCACCCTAGAGCACAAGAGGGCCACGTTTGACTCAAACAAGGTGCCCGTCTTGAGCAGAAGCAAGCACACCCTGGAGCATAGCAAGTCACACCTAGGCGTGGCCTAAACGTGGCCTAGGCGTGGTGCTACTCATCAAACAGCAAGCATCACTCAAAGGCACAAGCCAAGGCACGCCCAAACGCAGCCTAGGCGTGACACCCACCCTGCTCACTCACAAGCACCACGCCTAGGCTTGGCCCAAATGTGGCCTAGGCGTGGCTTAATTCCCAAGTCACTAACCCATGATTTTTCAAGATCTAATCAAGTCCAAAGCCCAAGTCTTCAAAACTATTGTTAGTGTCACGAATTGTAATTCATTAGGATTAGTTATTTGCATTTGAATTTCATTAGAATTAGGTTTAGCTAAGAGTATAAATAGAGACTTAACCATTAGGGTTAAGGATCTCATTTTGGCCAATTTCAATTCTACGTACTTCACAGAATCCTAGTTTTGATGTTCTCTGCTATGTGCAACTAAACTTCAAAGTTGACGATGAGGAGCTCTGTTCATCCCAGCACAGAGGATTAATTCAAGTGTTTGCCTTCTTTCATATGCTATGTTGATCTCAATTTATGAAGTTGGTTTCGTTCTTCAATTTAAGAAGTTGAATCTACTGGGAGGTAATTTGATTTCACTTGAGTTGTTTGTTAGGTTTGAGAAAATCAACAAATAATTAATAGCTTGAATCCAATCTTCTCATATCTGTTGAATACACTAGAGATAGCAATTTGATAGGCATGCAATTCTGTGATTCTAATAATTATCACTTGGAGTAGAGTTAGGTTAAATAAGTGATATATAACTCAATCTAAAACCACTCTTGATATTATTAGAATCTGAATCAGTATTATGTTTCATCCTCAGTTTTGATTAATTGATTAAGAGATTAACAATTGGTTAGATCAGAGGAAACTAAATCACTAAGAGATTAGGATTTAGTTAATTAAGATTTATTGTGAACTAATGATTGCTTGCATTGAAAGAAAGTGAATAACCGAATTAAGAATTTTAAGGGTGAATATCTCCAAGTCCTTAACTGTTTCTCATCATTGTTTGCTAAATCCTGTTTTGCTAAGTGTTGTTTTTCTCACACATTGCTGATAGTGTTATTCATTGAATTTTTGCATGCTGATATATTTGTTACGATTTCACCATAATTCCCTCATTATTGATTTTGTCTAATTAAAGAACAAATTGATCAATATTGTTTAGTCCATTAATCCTCGTGGGAATGATATTCTACTCACTCTTTATTACTTAAGATTCGGTGCACTTGCCGGTATCAGTCCGAAATTCCGCAAGGATTTCGAGCATCATGTGGTTTGAACGTTCTTTTTTCCTATGTTGCTACTTTCTACAAAATGATTTGATAGGACTTTTTCTACACTACTACAAATTAAATATAGTGATAACATGACAAATTCATAGAAAATTAAAAATATTAAGTATTATAAATACACTTTATACAATATATAAATTAAGTAATTTAAAATTTAGTAATTATAAAATTAGCAAATTATAAAAATATTCTATTCAAATTTATTCATCTTACTTCATATGATGTTTGTCTTATTTTTATTATTTTAATTAGTCATTTTGTTTATTATTTTTGTTATATTTTTTAGATTATGTTCAAATAATATAGTACAAAGATGAAATTATTAGACAAAATGCAAGTGTGAATATAATGTTTCAATAGTTAAAATTAATATACAATTTTTTAATTTTTTCTTTTTATGAAATATGATAATACCATGTATTTTTCAATAATATTATTGCAAGTAAATGGCATTTTTTTAAAAAAAATGTGAATTGCTGAAAGAAAGAAAAAGTGATATATAAGTGACAAAGAAATATTTAACTAATGAATACAATTAGACTAAAATAGGAAAAAAAGAATAAAATAAAATTGTAAAAGATATCGTATATTCTAATATTTAGTAAAGTAAAAAATAAAAGCTATGATCATTAATCAAATCAAATACTTATACGATGTTAATAATAGTAGAAGGTAAAGAGGAGACATCATATATTCTATCATTCTAATACACATGTTTAGATGAGAACCTATAAAAATAAACTATGGTTATCACTCATATAGCAAAATTTTCAAATACTTATGAAAAACATTAGTTAAGGTAATACTAAAAATCATGGAGAGATTGGAATGGCTAGAGTACAATGTATGAGATTACGTGAAAATAAATTAAAAAGAGGTAGTATTTAGTGAATGTTAATTTATATACTAAATAAGAAGATGTCGTCTGCTCGTCACCGTTCGAAGAGAGAGATTACGGTGGAGAAGAAGAGTGGTGGTGGTGGTAGAAGTGACGGGAGTGGCGGTGGTGTCGTTGGCGGTGATAGAGTGCGAAGATGATGGTAGTCGTGATGGTGAAGATGATGGTGGCTAGTGCGATGAGATAAAATGAAATACTATTTTCATTTAGTAGTCAGAATAATATAAATAAAATGGATGCTATATAACATTTTGGACTTTTATGATAAAGGATAAATGCTACCATCATAAAAAAAGGAGTAATGAATATTAGAAATTAGTAACGAAAATAAAATGTATAACGTCTTGGACTTTAAATGCTAGAGGAATTCAAGATAAATATTCCTTGTATAACTTTAGTCATTTAAAATAAAAACTAAAGACTTATAAAAATCATGATAAATTTTGAAACTTTAGAAGCATTCAAGATAAAGAATAAAAAAGTCATTAATATGAATCAAAAAGATAAAATTGTAATAACCCCTAGACGGTTAATTCATATAAAATTTTGCATTCAAATAAAAATATCATAATAGCATAAGATTTCTCTTGAATCATTTTGATAAATTAACGATACTGGTAGTTCAAAATATATATTAGTATTCTAACACATTACTGATAATTTTATAAATTAAATATCGGACAAACGGAGTAATGAAATCCTTACTCCAGTTGTGTAATTTATAATCTCTATCTACAAAAATTTTCATAGTATTTAATAAGAATGGATGGGATGTAAAGCATGAAGAATGAAATCTAAGGATATAAAGGATTATGATATTTTGAACTTTGGTGATATAATTTTTTTACCAAATTTAAAAAGTATAAAAGGATAATATAAAGAACATAAAACCTAAGATAATATGCAAGTTAAATAGCATAAGGATTGAAACATTACCTTGTGTCGAAACATACATCATTGATATTATGTGATGTCCAAGACTTTCATAAATGAATAGGTCGATTGTAAATTAAAGATGAGAAAATTTGATGCTTTAGATTTTTCACTGAGACCATCACCATTCATCAAACATCATAAAATGAAGTGAGGGAAGACAGTTTCAATATAAAAATCTATCAAAATAGTTGAAACATATTTAGTTCAATACATTAGAATCTAAAAAATAATAAGAAGCAGGAATGGAATATCATACATCACAAGAAGATTAGCTAAATATACATAATAATAAGAGGATTAAGAGAAAAGAATTTTAAAAAACAAATATAAGAAGTAAGATAATACTTTAGCCACATATCTTCAAGATCACGGGAGAGGATAAGAATGTAAGGATTATAGAAAGGTGGGTGGATAGAAAAGAGAAAATTGAAGTATAATATATTCCAAATAGTTATTTGAAATACCATTTTCATCTAGCTGAAATAATATAAATAAAATGGATGCTACGTAACGTCTTGGACTTTTATGATAAAGGATAAATACTACCATAAAAAGAGTAATGAATATTAGAATATAGTAACCGAAATAACATATGTAACGTCTTAAACTTTTATGATAAAGAATAAATACTAACATAAATAGGAATAATGCATACAAGAATATAGTAATCGAAATAATATAAAAAATGATTAAAAATAATATCAAAAGAAATAAGGCAAAGGTAAGTGTGAGATGTGAAGAAGTTTGGAAATTTGCCATTTGTGAATTTTGCTAACGTGGCATGGCAATAGGAGATTTGAAATATGAAGATGAATGATTTAAGTTCCAGACTTGGCCCAAACTGTTAACCATGTTACAATATGCATAAGTTCATTTGATTTAGGTTTTGATGAATGACAAACATTGAAGTTGAGGATAAGTGTTAAAAGATGCAAACGAGTGTTGTGCTTCGTGACTAACACAAACATGGCCCTCACTCAAGCCCAAGGCCTTGCCCCACTCAGAAACTTGTGACCCATTGCAGAAAACTTGTAATTCCTGTTAGGTTTAGGTTTTAGTATTAATAGCTAGTGAAATTAGGTTTTTGGCACCCTTAGTTAGCAATTTTCAGATTTGTTTTCTCTGTAAGTCACGTTTGAGTTTTCTTGCTCAGTGACCATTAGGATTATGAATTCCCACAGCTTTTTGATGTTAGCCATGACAATGCGTAGCTAGACTACTCTGTGATTGAGGATGAAGGGCCCTGTTTCATCCATGCATATTTGATCAATTCAATTTTCATATTTTCTTCACTGCAAGTCACGTTTATTCATCAGATTCATATGAGTTCTTCATTAAGGATCAAGTTTATTGAGAGGTAATCTTGTTCTTGAATTGTTTGGATTTCAGTAGTTGAGAAACTCTTTAATTTAAACCTGAAATTGAATCTGTTGATCACTTAACCTTGATTTATTTAGAGATAAAGAAATTGGGGTTTTGTGAATTTAAATCTTAAAATCTAATCTGATCCCTTTATTTAATCAGTGATTCAAGAGATTGATAATTGATTGAATTAAAGGAAATTAAATCACTACGAGATTAGGATTTAATTAAATTAGGATTTTATGAATTGTGATTGCTTCTGTTAGAAGAAAGGTGAAATTGAATTAGGATAAGTTGCTGGAAAATAACTCTGATTCCTTGATCCTCTTTATTATTGAATTATTCTTGTTATTGTGTTAGTAGCTTTCTGGAAATTGAATTTAGTTGATGCACGTTATTGTTCCTTGTTACTTGAGTATTGATTGTGAATTTTTGCATGATTTCTTCCCTGCCTTGTGATTTTCGTTGCCCTCTGTGTCAAGCTTAAGTATTTTGTGCATGTTAAGTTATTAGGATTAGTTATAGTTGTTGTTTGATAGTTGGAATTAAATTCTGGAATTTTCGCATGCTAGCTTTGTTAATTTAGGTTTTAATTTGAGTTTGTTGATCTTAAGTCCATCCTAATCTCTTTTATTAATAATTTGTCTAATTAAAGAATTTAATTAAACGTTATTGCTCAATTTATTAATCCTCGTGGGATGATACTTTACTCATCATTTAGTTACTTGATACGATCCGGTGTACTTGCCGATTGAAGTCCGAAATACAGCAAGGATTTCGGGCAACAAGTTTTTGGCGCTGTTGTCGGGGATTAATTAGATTGACAATATAGTGTTAATTATCTAACTTAGACTATTTTCCTGTTTCTTTACGGATTTGGGACTGCCTTCACTTTGACGTTGGAAGCTTCCACTAGGTTTGTTCGTTTGGTTACTTGTGTATGCAGGGCAACAAAGACAAACAAACCTTGAATTTTGATCCTAAGATTGAGAAGACTTTGCGCAAACTCAGGAAGCAATCTAGACTTCAAAAGGAGACTCAAGAAGGTTCTTCTGAGGAAATTTTCGAAGAAATTTTGGTTAATATGGCTGACGAAGGAAATTAGCAAAGAACTCTGGGAGATTTTTCTGTTCCCACCACTGCCAGTTGCGACAGTAGCATAGTTAGGTCAGCTATGGATGCCAACAATTTTGAGCTCAAACCTTCTCTGATTCAGCTGGTACAGCAAGAACAGTTCTATGGCAATTCTCAGGAAAATCCTAACTTTTATATATCTACCTTTCTGCATCTGTGTGATACAGTAAAGTGTAATGGTGTTTCTAGTGACGCCATCAAGCTGAGGTTTTTCCCATTTTCTCTGAGGGATAAAGCGAAAGTATGGCTCAACTCTTAGCGTCTCGGCAGTATCACTACATGGGATGATCTAGTGAGCAAGTTCTTGTCCCAGATCTTTGCCCCTCAGAAGATTTCGAGGTTGAGGCATGATATCCAGTCCTTTTCTCAGAAGGATGGAGAATCTTTGTATGAAGCTTGGGAAAAATACAAAGAAATGATTAGAAGATGTCCCAGCAATGTCTTTCCCGAGTGGCTACAACTGCAAACCTTCTATGACGGATTGACTTCTACTTCCAGGATTTTACTCGATTCCTCCACAGGTGGTTCCTTGCAAACAAAAACCATTGAGGAAGCTCTTGCTTTGATTGAGTTGGTTGCTAAAAACCACTATATGAATTCTTCTAAGAGGAATACTGATGAGACGAATTTCTTTTATCAAACAAGAACTCGTGACACTCCGACAAGTGAATCGGATCAAGTAGTACCACAAAAGAGTGGGATATCGTTCCCAACGAGGAGAAGGGCATTAATCAACATTTCCAACAAGTGTTCCTCTAAGTAGATCCAATGAAACAATATGATATTAATGCAACACTTAGCAAAACGAAAGAAACAAACAAAGAACTTCACTTATCATACAAAAGAATGCAAGAATGTAACTAACAATAACATACAACTATGCTAATGCAACTATGACAAACAAGAACTTAGGAAATGAAAACAAGATCAAGAAATATTCAATAAAACCAAACAAGATTAAGGGATAGGAGATATTCATAAACACAACTTCATAATCCAACATCAACAAATAATTTTCTGCAAGTAACATCTACAACAATTCACCATGAATCCTAGTATAACTAAATCCTAATCTCTTAGCAATCTAGTTTCTCTTCAACCTACTTGATCATCAATCTCTTGACTAACCAAACAAGCAAAAAGATAATGCATACATCATGATTTAAACCTCTAACAACAAACAAGATCCATGGAAAGAATTAATATGTCACATATTCAATCACATAAAAACCTCATAAAATCATCAAAGAAACATGGAATGATTCTTGAATATGTTTGAATGCATATTCTCTCGAACTCAACAATCCAAAACAAGAAAGATCGATTATTCGTCAACAACTGAATCTTTAAACAATCATGACAAAGAATCAAACAAGAGATAAATAAATAATCTATGAGATAAAAATTCAGATTCATATAATGGCACATATATTCAAATACATCATCTCTAATGCAAAGAAAACATATGAAAGATCATTCTTGAACTAGTTTATGCTATCAAAATCAATGCAAGACCAAATTTCATGTCACTTATTCAATCAAACATCAACAAAGACAATGCATAGACCATCAAATAATATGTTTAAA
>JASCZI010001191.1:727-15924 GCA_036250425.1 Stylosanthes scabra | reverse complement strand
TAAAACACTATAGAAAATCAAGTATATGATTAGAAAAGATTAGAATGATCAAGTGTATCAAATCAGGTCTGAAAAACCTCTATTTATAGTAGTTAAGATAAAATAGAACGTTGCCAATTAATAGGAAAGGAAAGATTTTGTTGAAAACTAGCCGTTTTTTGAAATTAAGACATGTGGGTATCCATACTCATGAGTGAGTATCGATACTCATGTGATCGTTGAGCCAAAAATTGAGTTTTTGGCTCTGGGTATCGATACTCACCTCATGGGTATCGATACGCACGACGTTACTTACTGAGTACCTCTACTCCAGGGTGGGTACTCGGTACCCATAGTATAAAATGGGTCAAAAACATTTTATTCTTCAAGAAAAAGGCTCTAAACATGTTTTAAACATCTCCTAAGGCTTAGAAGCTTTGAAAACAAGTTCTTAAACATGTTTGGCTAGCATATGTAATATGATTTTTTTTTTACAAACAAAAACTTTCGAAAAAACACTTTATAAAAAATTTTCTCAAAACATTTCTCAAGTGTGTTTGTGAGAGAGATATATATTTTTGGTTCTTGACAAGATTAAAATCTAAGTCCTAACTTTCTAAACATCTTCAACTTCGAGGACTTGTTTTTCTTGTCGTTGTGATTTTGCTTTTCAAGGCGAATTCTTTATTCTCCAAGGTTTGTCATTCATCAAAACCTAAACAAAATAAACTTTGCATATATATATATTGTAACATGGTTTACACCACTTTAAGTGGATCACGTGCAGGATAGGGTGCGTACATAGCAGTGGTTTGTACACATCTCTGCAGCTTTGTACAACATCTTTGTACACTGGTGCGTACACAGATATGGTGTGTATACACTTCTGTAACTTTGTCAAAATTTAATTTCTTCGTGTATTGCCCTTCAAATCCATGCTTTAAATAATCTTTTAAACCACTAGTACCGCTCTAATCCTAAAATATATTAAAGAATAACACATCACGGCATCAAGTGGAATAAAATTAACAAATAAAAGCCTTGCAAAACATGAGTTTTATGCATTGAACATCAAAGAAGAAATTGTGCCAAAAGACTCTAATTATATCAATTGTATGCAAAGAACTTGATAAACTCCACAATTTTAGCACAAATTCAAACGGTAAAATAGAGTTTATCAGCAACCGATAGGTTTTATATACTTCGAGGGTTCAACCAAAGTCCATACTTTGTTGATCCTCATGAATTCCATTTCAAAGCTCTAAACGCCAATGTTTTCTCAAACCCACGGCAATTTTAATTTAAAATTTAAAAACCTCATGGTTCTTGATAGGGATGTCCCGTAGCGTGTACCATTTCTGTTTTCATTGGTGCAAGTTTTTTAATCTTCTCTTTTTCTTACGAATATATTTTTTTTCATCCATATTTGTCTATTTTAAACTCCATGACTCTTCTTTTACACTTTCTCTACCCCTTTTTCCCTTTTCTATTTGTTGGTTCTTTATTTTTTGTGAAATTTTCTTCGTTCTAGACACTGCTTATTTTTACGATATTGTTGCTTTTATTTTTTTCCGTCTCCTGTACTGACATGTTCCTTCTGTTCTCCTATTTTTAGGACGTGAGCCCTAACAAAGCAAGAGAAAATTAATGAAAATTGTAACTGATTTTTATAAGATTGAATTATATAGAATATTTTATTTAGGTGCTTGCTCTAGTACGATGACTAAATAATACATACCGGTACAATAAATTAAATAGACCAATAAAAATTTAACATGTAAGATGCATTTGTCCAGTCAGCATTAGACTTTTATTTTTTTTAAAAAAATATTATACCAACATGTGTACTATAATATCCTTATAAACGAGAGCTAAAAGACAAATTTATCCCTTTAATTATTTTTGTTAACAATCAAATAATTCATATTAATTTTTTCGACAAAATATTCTTTTATAATAAATTCCAAACAATTAAAACCCCACTATATTAATTCAATAAACACATAAATAAAATAAAATAAAAAACAATCAATAACAAAACAAAAATTTCCAATTGATAATAAAAATCTCCAATTACAAAAATTCCTAATGTTCATGTTCATCTTCTAACCCAGACCATCGACGCACAACAGCTCATCAGTTCTTCTCCAAAGGATACCATGGCCTCCCCATGGCCGCAGCTACCCTACGCCAGCACCTCCAAGTCACTGTAATGCGTCACGGCCTGGACAATAGCTCTGACCTGCTTGGCCAGGTAACCCCTCTTGAAAACTCTGGAGCCAACATAAACCCCGTCGCATCCAGCTGCATCTTGAGCGCGGCGTAGGCGGGCTTGGCCACACCTCCGGCGACCACCAAATCGTAGGGCGCAACATTCATCCATGTTCCTCAAGCCCATAACGGACCTCACGTGGCATACGGCCTCGATGATGTTGCCGATGCCAACCTATCCCTTGGAACTTATCATATGGCGGTGTCTTTCGGAGGGCTTCGCTGAGGTTGCGGCTGCTGCAGACGAAGGGGATGTGAAATTTGTGCTTGTTGATGTGGTTGTCTTCATCGGCGAGAGTGAATCACATGATCGATTGTGGATTTTTTTTTCTTTTGTGACATCAATTGAAAATCTGGGTTAGAAGATCTGGGTTAGAAGATGAACATGAAACACTAGGGGTTTTGTAATTGGGGATTTTTATTCTCAATTTTTGTTCTTGTTATTGATTATTTTTATTTTAGTTTATTTGTGTATTTATTGAATTAATATAAGGTGGTTTTTTTAATTGTTTGGAGTTATTATAAAAAAATATCTTTGTCAATTAAATTAAGGCAATAAGGATTATTTGTTTTTTTCATAAAAATAATTAAAGGGATAAATTTGTTTTTTAACTTTTGTTTATAAAGATATTATAATCTAATGCTAACGTGAATAAATGCATTTTGCATGTCAAATTCTTATTGGTCTATTTAATTTATCATACTGATACGTATTATTTAGTCATCGTATCGAAGCAAGCTTTTATTTTTTATTCAACTTCACACTTTACTATTCGACTTCACAGTTTCTTGTGACATTATCTTGCTAATAATTTCTTTTGGCAATGGACAGTTGGACACCTACTTTTATAGGTTTATCCGATACAAAAAGAGAAAAGTTAATTGGTTTTTATATTTATTTATTTTTCATTATTATTATTATTATTATTATTATTATTATTATTATTAGGATCAATTAGTATCAATTATAATATTTAGATTTAATAGTTTAATATTAATTAATCCTAATATATTCTAATCATTATTATTATTATTATTATTATTATTATTATTATTATTATAAATAATAATTTTAGATGAATATCTATTTTGTCCAATTAAATTATTTATTTTATGCTAAATATAATTTTATTGTCAAATAAAAATTTATTTTGATATTATTTTTTATCATATTTAACACTGAAATAATATTCTATTTTATATATAAATAAATAACTTGATTAATCAAAATAAATTTACAGCATTTTAAAATGCAAATACTAGGTCCAACTTGTAATTGCAATTAACGCGACGTAATTGATTCTTTATGCCAGTCCAAGATGGTGGTTAGTATCTTGCTGACATAAGACACTGGATTGAAGAGAAATTACGGTTTATATAATGAACACAAACAAACACTGCCAAGGATCACTGCTTAAATAGACAAATCATCCAAAACATTTATTGATTTGTTTATTGAGCTATTTTTTTTTTTTTGTGACTATATATTGAACTTGTTTATTGATGTTGATTATATACTTATTGGTTATCTAACTCTGTTAATGTTTTAAGCATACTCAAATCATCTCTACGTAGTTAATTAGTCACACACAATTAAGATACATGCATTCAAAATATTCTCAATTTGTGTGGATTCTTCTTAATGGTTTTTTTCTTTTTTTTTTGAACAATTAATGGTTTTTTCTTTAAATTATCTCTTTTTATTTTTTTCTATTTTGTATGTTGTCGTTTAAGGCTTGAGAATCAATTAGGAAGTAGGAACAACGTGAAGCTAAATTGGGCCTAACATAGCCCACCTAATAATAGTAAACATATTTGAGAGCATGTTATGCTTGTCCAAACGAAAAAACAACCTGTTATGTACATTTAATTAGTTTCTCACAATCAACCTAAAAAACAAAAACATTAAAAAAAAATAAAGCTTTCCCATCACTAATCCATAATCACCATTGTTTATAAGTCATAACCATACAAAATACAAACGCAATTATATTTCGTTTTTTTTTTTCGTTTTTTTTTTCTTTGTAATTGTCTTTTAACAAAGTTCATACGTAAACGGTTGGTGCTCTAATCTTTTGACACCCCCTAATTATTGAAGCTCAAAATAGCATATACCTCCTCATGGACTCGTTTTAAGGCCCTCACTTTTATATTCATAGTTGTATTAAATAACATAATTAATTATACTATCTTCTAGGTGGGCATGTGATTTAATTTATGTCTTGTTGAAAATATTTTGTAATTTATTTTTGTTCTTTAAAAGAAAATTGTCTTTTTAGGATTGGCTAACCTATGCCCTAAAGGCACATAGTAAGTATGTTATTAATGGAAGATTTTAAATATTTACATTTAATGAATGCAAAATAAATATATTGAAAATTTAAAATTTTTATTTTTTTTTCAATAAAAACTTTCTTAATTTATGACCTTATCATGATGTACATGTTAACTAAACCCTTTATAAAATAATACAAGTTTCTTTAAAGATAATATGCAAAGTCATTAAGTAAGGGTTTTGGAATGAAACATAAGAATTTACTTTTTCACGTAAATTAAGAATTAATTTATAGTAGGTTTAAGTTTCATTTAAATGTTTGTGGCTAGGACAATCCAAATTAGTTATATGAGTTTACTTTTTGATCTTGGAATCGGACTAATTAGATTTCAAATAACAATGAATCGTTCTAATCAAACCATAATTAAGCTTATTGAGTCGATAAGTAGATCAGATTTAATCCCTATCCAAGTGTCAAGTATTATTAATTGATTTATTTTTTTGTGCTATATTAATAGACCTACTAACTCATTATAATAGTGGTGGGGAAGACTGAACTGGAGTGCGGCGGTAGAGGGAGAGGGAGACCGGGTAGCTACTCAGAGTCTTAGAGAAAGAAGAAGGAGGCGTTGTGCAAGTGAAGTAGGGGTTTTTAAAGTTAGGCTTAGGGATAAATTGGTGTGTTATTCATCAATTTGGTTAGACTCTATCCGTTTTTTACAAGATAATCAATAAAACCGAATCGAACTGCTCAATTTTATAAAAAAAAAAAATAGTCTATTTTTAAAAGAAATTTATTTGAGATCCGTTGTAATAAATTTTGATTGGTTTTTGTAATTCGTTTTGATAACTTACACCTCCTACTCTTGAAGTGCCAATTTTTTAGAGAGAGAGCTCTTAAACTTCAACTCTAGGCTAAAATATAAAGAATTTTCTCTTTTTTTTTTTTTTTTGACTAATTTTGTACTAAAGAATAAATAACATATTAAGGGTGCGGCTCATATATAGTAATATGGATGTTGAAAATATCATTTTCTTAAGACAATATTGTTCCGGATATTGGGTCTAGGCGGCCCAATTTAAAACAGATTTAAGAACGGTCCGTAATCTTACGTGACAAATCCACACGAGATCGAATCATATCTGGATCGATCTCGTACAGATTTATTCTCTAAATAATAGGGATCACAACGGGTATATAAAGGGGAGATCAGCTCTCCCCTCAGGTACGTCTTCTAAACCCTATCCCATTGCTTGCATTAGGAGAACTCCAGAATCCTTATTTTGCGAGGCTCTGCTAGTGCACAACCACCTTTCACATAAACCATCAACCTTCTGTCTTGGCATCTCCGGTTACGCCCGTAGTCCCAAAACCCCTCGAAGGTACATTCCGTACATTGGCGCCGTCTGTGGGGACTCACCTCAACGTGACCGATGATGGCGAATCAAGATGAGGAGGGTGTGGTATACACCGACCATTCTGGCGACGATCAATGCCAGGATCCGTAACGCGAATCACAACAACAAGAACTAGACCTCAATGCCACGGCTAATGAAGCCGCCGGAAGCGGTAACTCTAATACGGATTCGGGAGGCGTCCCGAACAGACAGCCGCCACCCCACAATCCAAACCCCGGCAATCGTCAAAGTGCTTTTGATAGGATTGGTCCAGGCGGTCCAACCTCCCAAAAATTCGGAGGAATCAGATCGGACGAATCCCAAATCACCAAAGAGCTGAGAAATAGTATGCAATCGATGGAGCTGGAAGTTCGAAAACTGAGGAAGGAAAACGCCAAACTTCGGACCACCACGCGGAATCTACAGTTGCGTGGACGGACTCCTCCCAAACACCGGTCCCGATCTCGATCTCGCTCTCCCCCCATGAAATCTCAACGACCCCATACCCCTCCGAGGAGAAGACGTCATCACAGTAGCTCGAATGACAGCGAGTCCTCCTCGGGAAGAGATCGTGACAGAGGGCAAAGAACCTATAGGCGATATAAAAAGACCAGAGGCCGAGATGCAGCCCCACCCATTGATGGCCATATGCCATTCTCAAGTCGGATCCTCAAGGTCAAACCTCCCAAACACTTCATCAAGCCGACCGACATGAAGTATGACGGGTCCACCGACCCACACGTCCACCTCAATTACTATGAGCATCGGATGATTTGTGACGGCGCCGTGGATGAGATCAAATGTTGGGCTTTTCCTACCACCCTCACTGGCCTGTCAAGCCAGTGGTTTACCTCCCTGCCGGAGGGCTCAATCTCGAGCTATTCTAAGGTAAAGGAATTGTTCTTGAATGAGTTCACCACAAGTATTGACAACACCAAACATCCCATCAACCTCTTAGCCATCGTTCAGAAGACTAACGAGACCACTAGGAAATACATTGAGTGTTTTAACGCTGAATGCAAGACAATCGACGGATTGGTCAATGGGGTGGCCAGCCTATGTCTCACAAACAGCCTTGCCAATGATGAATTCAGAAAGTAGTTAATGACCAAGTTGGTCTGGACTCAGAAAGAAATGCAAGTTATCACCAATGAATTCATCCATCGGGAGGAGGTTAATCGAGTGGTAGCAGCCACGAAAAATCCACAAACCCATACGACTCCCCGGGGTCAGGGACAAATACACCACCCTAGGGATAACCATCGGGAAAACGGATCCAGAGGTAACCCGAAACCCCCAAAGCAAAACTTTGATAGCTATACCCCACTAGTGGCCTCCATCACGGAGATTTATCACCAAGTTTTAGAAAATGGTATCCTCCCAAAAGCTAGACCATTGAAAGGAAGAACTCAGAATGCAAAAAACAAATCTTCGTTTTGTGATTACCACCAAGGATACGGACATAAAACTCAAGACTATTATGTCCTTAAAGACGCCATCGAACAAGCCATCAGAGACGACAAGCTGAATGAGTTCATCCAGATTATTCAGGAACCGCAGACTTCCGACAGGGAGCGGTCCCCAAGGTCGGAATCTCGGAATCCAAGATTCCATCGGGACGATGATGAACCAGTCATGAAAATCGCTGTTATCACCGGCTCAAGTGCCATGGATATATCCAAATCAGCCCTCAAGAAAGACTTGAAGATCCTAGCCACGGTTCGAACCCCCCGTCCACAATATACAACAATCACCTTCGGGAAGGAAGATCTTGTGCACGGCTTAGCAGATTCCGACTCATCGATGGTGATTTTGGCAAAGCTCAGACCAGGCTTGGTTCACAGAATCTTGGTAAACACCGGGGCGGATTCGAACATCATGTTCAGAAATGCTTTTGACGCTCTCGGCTTCAAGAATAATAATTTAAAGACACACCAACCCGGAGTCATGGGACTCGGCGACAACTTTATCAAGCCTGATGGAAGCATCAACCTTCCGATGTCCATCGAATCGGGAAAAACCAGGAAGACCGTTATGGCCGAGTTTGTTATCTTGCAAGACTCCCTGGCTTACAATGTCATCTTAGGTCACAAAATAATCAATGACTTCGGAGGCGCTGTCCTTACCAAGTTCCTGGTGATAAAATATGAGGCTGAATTGGGGGAGGTCGGAACAATCTTCAGCGGCCGAGAAGTAGCCAAGAGATGTAGCAATGGAAACCTCGCCTTACGGAAGCAATCCCACGAAGCTACTGGGATCTTCCTGGCCAACTTAGACGCCCGGGTTGAAGAGCAACCCCGACCTAAGCCTGACGGTGACATGGAGAAAATTCAGATCGGAGATTCCTTGGAACGACATACGTTCTTGAATCAGAATTTGCCATATGAACTCAAACAAGAGCTTTCTCAATTCCTAAAGGAAAATTGCAACCTATTCGCCTTCACTTCGGCGGATATGCTGGGAATTGATCCATCGATCATGTCGCACTCCCCCGCCATGGACCCGAACTATCGACCCGTGGCTCAAAGGAAAAGGTGCATGTCTGATGAGAGGGCTCTCGAGGTGAAGAAGCAAACCAAAGCACTCCTAGAGGCAGGATTCATCAGAGAACTTCCCTACTCCACTTGGTTAGCCAATGTCATCGTCGTGAAAAAGGCAAATGGAAAGTGGAGAATGTGTGCGATTACTCCGACTTGAATAAAGCATGCCCAAAAGATGCTTTCCTACTGCCCAACATTGACGGATTGGTAGATACCTCATCCGGCTATCAATACCTCTCTTTCATGGATGCTTACTCGGGATACAATCAAATCCTGATGCACAAGCCTGATGAATAGAAAACGGCTTTCATACCCCCAGATGGGACCTACTACTATACGGCTATGCCTTTTGGCCTCAAGAATGCCGGAGCAATGTACCAACGCCTGGTAACCAAGATTTTCAAAGAACTGATCGGTCGTAAGATCGAAGTTTATATCGACGACATGTGGGTAAAAACAGAAGATCCTGCCAACCTACTATCCGACCTGAAAGAGGTTTTCGCTTCCTTGCGCAAATACAAGATGCGCCTCAATCCATTGAAATGTGCCTTCGGAATGGAAGCCAGAAAATTCTTGGGATTCATGATCACCTAAAGGGGAGTTGAGGCAAACCCAGGAAAGTGCAATGCCATTCTGCAATTGCCAAGCCCCTCAAATTTGAAAGAGGTCCAATGGCTAAACGGCAAATTAACTGCACTGTCCTGTTTCCTTGGAGCCTCGGCCAAGAATGCACTTCCCTTCTTCAAGCTGATGAAGAGGAATCGACTTTGAATGGACCCTGGAGTATGAAGAGGCATTCAACAAATTCAAATCATTACTCGCAAAGCCTCCAATCCTCTCAAAACCAGTGGAAGGGGAACCTCTGTATCTCTACCTCTCTATCACTGATGAATCCATCGCGGCGGCTCTAGTGCAAGAAGATGAGTCGGGGGGCTAGATGCCGGTATACTTCATAAGCCGGGTATTGCATGAAGTCGAACTGAGATACACCAAGATAGAAAAATTGGCCTTCGCCCTCCTTCTTACGGCTAGGCGCTTGCGACAATACTTTCAAAGCCACACTATAGTTGTACGGATGGATCAGCCTATCCGAAATATCCTTCAGAAGCCAGATCTCGCAGGACGGATGCTTAACTGGGCAGTCAAGTTATCCCAATTCGACATCCAATTCCGACCTAGGACGGTGATCAAAGGTAAAGTGATGTTCGACTTCCTAGAAGAAATGGTCACGATAGAGGCACCAAAAAATGAAGGTTGAAGCTGGAAGCTCCATGTAGACGGATCATCCACCCAAAAGTCGAGAGGAGCCGAGATCATCCTCAAAAGCCCGAAAGGAATCATGATCGAACAATCGATTCGATATGAATTCCCAATCTCCAAAAATCAAGTTGAGTATAAGGCTTTGTTAGCCGGGCTAGCCCTAGCCCAAGAAGTTGGAGCAAAGACCCTCGAGATTTGCACCGATTCACAAGTGGTAAGTTTCCAGATCAACGGAACTTACCAAGCAAAAGACCCCCTTTTGCAGAGATACTTGGCCAAAGTAAAGGGAATGACGCAAAACTTCGACAAGGTGGTAGTATCCCACGTTCCGAGAGAACAGAATTCCAGAGCCGACCTCCTGTCGAAACTCACCAGCACCAAGCCAGGGTCGGGAAATCGGTCTTTGCTCCAAGGAACAATGAGGGAACGCTCGACATATACATCGGAAGTATACTACTTCCCGATATCTGAGCTCAAGACTTGGATGACCGCAATCCAAAGTTACCTCGAGAAAGGAGATTTGCCCGAAGATCCCAAAGAGGCAAAAAGAATAAGCAGAGAAGCCGCCAAATTCGTTATAATCTCAGGATAGCTATACAAAAGAGGAATAGATCTACCATTATTGAAGTGCTTGAACCCATCTTAAGCTGATTATACCTTGAGGGAAGTCCATGAAGGTTGTTGTGGCCACCACATCGGGGGAAAATCCTTGGCTCGAATACTCATTCGAGCCGGATACTACTGGCCAAACATGCTAAATGATGCGGTGGAATTCGTGCAATCATGCGAAAAATGCCAAGTCCATGCTGACTTCCACCAAGCACCCCCTGAAAAGATGACTCCTATCTCAGGAGATCTGCCATTCGGCACATGGGGAATCGACCTGGTCGGTCCTTTCCCATTGGCACTCGGCCAGCTGAAATACCTCATCGTCACCATTGACTACTACACCAAGTGGATCGAGGAAGAACCCTTGCCAAAGGCCTTTCGGCAGAAGAGTTGGCTTCTATTTTGTGGTCTTATCGGAAAAATCCCCAATCATCTACAGGGGAAACTCCTTTCCGACTTACCTACAGAGTCGATGCCATCATTCCCGTGGAAGTCAGCAAACCTAGTCCCCGACTGCTTCTCGACTTGAAAGACACCACGGCGGAACAGAATCTGATAGATGAAGTCCGAACCGAGGCACACTTGGCTGAGCTAGCTTTAAAGCAAAGAATGAGCATCAGGTACAAAAAAGGGATGATCAAGAAGCACTTTGAAGTCGGCGACCTAGTCCTACGACGGAACAACATCGGATCCCCAACTCAGGAAGAAGGCAAGTTGATCCCCAATTGGGAAGGGCCATACCGCGTAACGAAGGACTTAGGAAAAAGAGCTTACATGTTGGAGCGGCTCAACGGGGATGAACTCTTGCGAAGCTGGAACGCCACCAACCTCCGACGGTTCTACTCTTAGACCCCCCCTCTTTTCCCTACTCATTTAAGTTTAATGCATTTATCCATTCTAGGATAGTTTCGAATTTACTCTTCATATTTGTACTTTTCATTTTGATTTGAATTCAATAAAGTCGGGTACTATTTTTCCTATCTGAGGTATCCCACGCTGGGAGGTCGGAAGGTTTAATGAGGCCCTAAGTTTCAAAGATTCAATATTCATTTACAAATTCTTATTTGCGGCATTACGGATGATAAACCCCATTTCGATGGGTTATTTCATGTCATAAATTGACTAATTGTCAACCTTCCACCACTTAAATACATGAGGAATAAGCATGTTTGGGTTTAATCATTCCTTAGGGCTGTAAATGTAATTATCTGCTATTTTAGTCAAATTTTACTGTGTTTAAACTGTTTCCCATTCCGCACGATGCCTTGATGTGTGTGTTCAAGTGTTTCAGGCTTTAAAAGGCAAAGTTAGGAGCGGAAGTGGCTAAAGAGAGCACGAGGAATGAGAAGATTGCAAAGAAAAGCATGAAGGCCAAACCCAGAGCTTATGCGTACGCACCAAAGGGGCCTATGCGTATGCATTGCCATGCCTTGGGCGTCAAGTCCTAGCTGGAACCGGACCATATGCGTATGCACCTAAAGGGCCTATGCGTACGCATTAGTGGCTAGATTTGTGCCTATAAATAGAGGAAGTCTTCAACATTTTTGGAGAGCCCTTTTCACCATTCCTTTAGTTTAGTTTAGGGTTCCAGTAGTTTTCTTTGTCCATTTTCACTAGCCTTACAATTTACTGCTTTTATTTTCTGTTTTGTATACTGTTACTCTATCAATTTTAATTTCGAATTATTCAATATTACTGTTGTTATTCAACCCATTTTTCATTATGTCTTACTATTATGCTACCCGTTTAAATTCCACAATTATGATTTTCGTACGTAGTGAGTAGTGACCATAGTGACTCGGCTATGGGGTAAAATGTGCGAGTGATATTAGTTGCCGATCCCTAAGGGCAACAGATGGGAGGAACAGAGTTAATTTCGATACCGTTAACGCTATGCCCCTTCCAGCAGTGTGGGGACCTTAAATGAGACAGACTCAATTCGGTGCAAAGTGAACTACTGGTGAGTTCTTCCTGGTGATGCGGGATTTACTCGAGTTCTGTTGAGACCTAGGTCCCCTGCTGTTGAGTATGCCTAGGACATTCAGATAGGGTTTAACTTTGCCACCCTATGGTGGTTAGTTTCCTTTAGGTGACAGTCCATCCAATCTAGGATCGGCAGTGCTCATAGGGACGCTGATGCATGACCATCATTATGCATTTCTTCTCCTAATTCATGCACTACTTTTCATATAATTAACCTAAAATCTTGGAAAATTAGTAGATATGTTTGTAAATTGTTAATTATTAGATTTTATAAGTACTTTGATTATTTTGTTGTTAATTTACAGAAAAAATGAATAAAGAAGCTTGAGGAGCAAGAAACAGAGTTTTGGAGCAGCATCCAAACCCACGCCTAGGCACCTAATCCAAAGTCTAGGCGTGGCCTAGACAATACCAAGGCTCAAAGTCTAGGCGTGGCACCCAAAGTCTAGGCGTGGCCTAGACAGCACCAAGGCTCAAAGTCTAGGCGTGGCACCCAAAGTCTAGGCGTGGCCTAAACAGTACCAAAGCTCAAGTCCAACAACATTACGCCTAGGCGTGACATCCAAAGTCTAGGCGTGGCCCAGCCTTGCACCAAGCTCATGTCCAGGCGCCAGCACCAACGCCTAGGCATCCAGAATCAGCCTTCAACACAGCCCACGCCTAGGCGCCAGAACCAAAGTCTAGGCGTGAGTCAAGCTGTCTTAGGCAGAAAATGTAATTTCATTTGGGATGCATTTGTATTTCATTTTCCCATTATGTAAGCCTATAAATAGATGGAAACTTCAAGGAGAAAAGGAGAATTATCAATAATCATTCATATTTGATTCAATCATAGATTTAGATTCTCACATTCTAAGTTCTAGATTTTCTTAAGAATTTAGTCTAGTTTTTCATTGAAGTTTTCTATCCTTTGTACATTGCATCTTGATTAGTAAAAGAAGTATTTCAGTTCTATCTTTTCTCTCTCAAGATTCTATCTTTCTCTCTTTCTTTTGAGTTCTTTGAATGTTCATGCATTCAAGAACCACCTTCATACCCTTCTTTGAGTCACTCATAATCATGAGTGGCTAAAAACACTTAAGATTAAGGAGGAGGAGGAGCTCTATTTTATCAAGCCAATGGATTAATCCAATAACATATCAAAATCTGCACGTTTCTATCCAAATTCAAAGGATTCTTCTTGTTCATCAATTCAAGAATCAAGTTCAACCGAGAGGTATAATTGGTTCTTACTTTTGGTTTAATTTCTATACTAGTCATGAGATTAAACACATCATTAAATGGTTTGTGCATTGTCAAGATTATAGTTTAATTGAATAAGTGACATTAAATTTGGTTATGCATTGATCTTGGTATCATAAACTAGTTCAAGAATGATCTTTCACATTTGTTCTTTGCATTAGAGATGATGAATTGAATGCATGTGCCATTATATGAATCTGTATTTTTATCACATAGATGATTGATTTGGTTCTTGTTTGATTCTTTGTCATGATATTTAAAGATTCAATTTGCTGACGAGTAATTGACCTTTCATGTTTTCCAAGAATCTTGCTAATTGTTAAGGGTTAAAATCAAGATATGTGCATTATTTCTTTGCTTGTTTGATTAAGTCAAGAGATTGATGATTGAGTAGGTTAAAGAGAAACGAGATCACTAAGAGATTAGGATTTAGTTATACTAGGATTCATGGTGAATTTGTTAGTTATAGCTTGCAGAAAAATAAAAAGTAACTATTGGGCTATGAAGTTGAGTTTGTGAATATCTCCTATCCCTTAATCTTGTTTCCTTTTATTGATCTTTCTTAGTATTTGTTTGCATTTGCATGATTAGTTGTTATTTGTTTAAAGATTTATGTTCTTGCATGTTTTTGTTTAATCTTTGATGTCCTTGCATTGTTCTCTAGTTTAGTGTTGCATTAATCCTTGGTTAATCGATTTGATCTGATTAGAGAGCTACATTGGAAGTGTTGCTTAGTTCCCCTTTCCTCGTGGGAACGATAACCCACTCTTTTGTGGTACTACTTGATCCGATATACTTGTCGGATTGTTGCGAATTTCCAAGTTTGAAAGAATTCGTCGCATAAAGTTTTTGGCGCCGTTGCCGGGGAAAGGCTTCGTTAAGAATACTTCTTAATAAGTTTTTTGAGATAGATCTTTTTCTTTCTTTTTCGAATTTAACGGGGGATTCCTTCACTTTGACGTTGGAAGTTGATGCGTATGCATCTTTGGCCGTTTTTAGTCTCAATTTCTCTTCATAATCATGTTATTCTTTGTGAATTATGCTTATTAATTGATCAATCAAACAAACTTGATGTTCTTTGAGTTGTGTTTGTGTTTTATAGAAATTCACTAAGAGTTTTAGGTAATTGAAGACCATTTGAAGAGAGATTGAAGCAAAGAAGAGGAAGAAAAGCTCAAGCTTCCCACGTTATACGCCACCCATCCACATGGTAAAGACCCTCCTTTCATGGTCGTGAGATTTTCGCGCACTTTTGCTTAAAATTACCAAAACGCCCTGGTGGTTCGGTTTTCGAAAATTCTCGAAACTGATATCTATAGATAAAGAATTTTATCCATGATGAGTAACAAGGGTAATAAAGAGTATTTTATTACCATTGGGGTAAATTTTACCTAATTTCTTTTAGCTGGTTTTACTGTTCGTTTTTACCGTCAGTAAAAACGGGTATGGTCAAAAATGACCGGTTTTTAATGAAATTCTCGTCCGGTCATCATCAAATTTTTACCTAAGCTTTGATACTCATATTTAAACTGTATAATGTCTTGAAATGGATTAAATTACTTTGTTTCAATAATTATTTCTTTTATTGGACCAGAAGTGGTTTAGCCGGAAAATTTCACTAATTACCTTTATCTTTTTAT
>JASCZI010001190.1:4520-18794 GCA_036250425.1 Stylosanthes scabra | reverse complement strand
TGAAAGCTTTGCATAAGATGAACAAGATAAAAAAAAATATGAAAAATCATTGTTATCATATAAACGAACCGATAAATATCATAGTCTTATGAGAATTAAAAGAGCTTTAACCTGAGACACTTGAGAGAATAGAGTGTATACACATCTGGTAAGGGTTCTTGAGCTCAACTCTATGTTTTGTGACCTTTCTTGCAATATAAGTCAAGTATCACATTATGTGCTTAAATGATTTTTGGGGTTAGTATTCGTAAGAAGAACAAGGTTCTTTAAGAATTAAAAGAAACTGAAATTTGTAAAGTGAAGAGAGAAAGAACTGTAAGATTGAGGAATTGTGAAATTGTATTGAAACTGAAATGTTTTGGATGATTTATATACATTGACCCAATTGAGTTTTCTGGTTGAATGGATTTTGTAAATGAAATGGGGTGCCCCAATTACAAAGACCAAGCCCACATCTTCTCTAATGCGAGAAGGCTAGGTTTGTATTGAGGGAAACATAACACACACAGCCTCAATTTTGAAACCCTAGCAGAGATCTTACGATCCCTAACACCCCCTCCCCGCAAACTCATGGCGGCTGTGAAGCCAGCCTGAGTTTGACTCTGAACTTGTTGAACGACGGTGCCGGAAGGGGTGTTGTAAGGATGTTTGCAACCTGCTCTGATGTAGGTATATGGGTAACTGCTATTTTCCCTTCTATAACTCTTTCTTGGACAAAATATATGTCTAGCTCAAAGTGTTTCATTCGGTTGTGCAGGACAGGATTGTATGCGAGGTGTACAGCGGAGAGATTATCGCAGAACACAGTCGGTGGATGCAAGCATGGCTGTCGGAGTTCGAACATGAGATTTTGGATCCACTGAACTTCTGTAAACCCCGAACCTTCGGGTAACCAAAACGGCGCGATTATTAGCTGACAATCTGTGCCGCTTGAGCGCTACGTCTACGATAGGGACCCAAACCCGGACGATTATGATAACCTCGGGATTTGGGATTTTCGCTGAAATATTCAAACTCAGTGGATTTTTCTGAGTGGAACTAGTCAGTCAGCTAGTTCAAGCTGCGCTGGAACCCGCACCGTTAATTTAATTGACGGTACCGGCTTAGTGCCGTCGGGTATGGAACGAAGTGGAAACGAAGGTATGAGTGGCTGAGTGCAATCATGATAATATTTAGGACACGAACGCAAACACCTATCCTAAAGATTTTGGCCCAAGGTGGACCAAATGTGAGAAATTACGGATGTGCCCTTCATTAAAGGGCATGAAAGGGGCCAAAGCCCCAAAACACTTCTCATTCTTCTTCCCTTCGAAGAAGAGAGAAAAGGGAGAGTTGAGAGAGAATTGAGTGGTGGTAGTGGTAACCACTATTCACCATCCACTTCTAGCGGCCATAACTCCTACACCGGAGCTCCGATTGACTCACCGTTTGCGGTTACGCGAAGCTTGTCACCTCATCTTCGTTTCTATCCTAGGTTTGAGGTATGGGTATCACATTTTTATCCCCATTTCTCTCCTCCAAACTTGCAAAAATATAGGGTTCCATGGGTGTTTATGTTTTGTGATTCTTATGGTTTTAAGAAAGCTCAAGCTTGAGTAAAAGCTAAGAATCACCACCCGCTACGTTGATTGAAGGTATATGCAATCACAACCCTTGTTTCTTCCATTTACATGAACCCTAGGTTTGTAGATTTGGGCTTTTTGGGTGTATGATGTGTTATAGATGGTGGTTGATGCTAGTCGAGGTAGATGAAGCTAAGACAAGGGATAGATGAGCTAGACGGAGCTTGGTGAAGCTCAACAAGGATATGGGTATGAAGGTGGTGCTTGGAATACTCAATGTAGCGGTGGAACCGCTTGAGTGTGCAAATTGAGCTTGGAATCCAGGTATGGTTTAGGACTCGTTAAAGTGTAAGATAACCTAACATGATAAACTAGGTTAGTTGGACCTAGAATGAGCATGATAGTGAGGTAAAACAAAGGATAGAAAAGGGAACTAGAGACATAAATGTTATGAATGCTTGCTTGTAATGGTTGATGATGATGATTGTTTGATGATTGTATGAATTAAATTTGTATGCATGAGATGTATGTATGGTGAAAAGCTTTGAAAAATGGTTGTTTTTAAGTGAGGAATAAGTGGTAGGAGTGTGGAATAGCATCCAAGTGTTTTGGGGCTACTTTTACAAATGTTTTGATGTTTTAAAGTCTCAAGAAAACTGGTTTTTTGGGTGAACTTCGGTGAGCCACAACCGTGATTTCGGCGTGTCAAAATGTTTACTAAGCAAAAGGATTTAAAGAGTGTTTTTTAGCCTTCTAAATGAACTCAATATGGTTGGATTTGGTTTGGTGAGCAAAGAGTTTTGAGTGTTAAAAGATTAAAGTTTTGGAAAATTCTGCAAGTGCAGACCCTACTGAAATCGACTCTGCACTGCACAGAGTCGACTCTCAGGGCTTTATTTAGTACGAAAACAAGTTTTGAGGTTTCAAGAGTCAACTCTGGGAACCTCAGAGTCGATTCTAAATTGGACAGAGACCAAATCCTACTTCCAGACCTCTCAGGGAATCGACTCTAGCCCTTCAAAGTCGACCTTCATGAGAGTAACTTCGATTTTAACTATTTCTAAGTTACAAGAGTCGACTCTGAAGGGTTTCAGAGTCGATTCTATTTTGGACGGAAACAACTTCGGGTTTAGAACATTGCAGGGAGTCGATTCTGAGTGGCCATAATCGACTCCAACCTTCAAAATGGACTTTGAGGAGGCCTGAGAATCGACTCGGGTAATGCCAGAGTCGATTTCCACGTGCCTAAAATTCTAAAATAGTGTTCAACAGCTCTCCAGAGTCGACTCTAGCTCTTCAAAGTCGATTCTAATAGCAACCTTTTGAGATTTCAATGAATTTAAATAACTAGAAGAGCATTCCACATTCCCCACGAACGAATACATCTCATGTATAGCAGATTGCCTCGAGAGTGACCCTTTTGTATGTATTGAATGAATTCCGAATATGGTCCTCTCTGGATGAAATAATGATGTTATGTGAGTCAGGAAGTGAATGAGGGGATCTGCGGGACCAACTTCCCTACTTCTGACAATAGCGGACTCTCAGTCGTAAAAGGGTGCCCAAGGAACACCCATGTCGTGAAATATCGGCACATGATGATCAGATGGAAACCCTCAATTATGATGATTGAGCAAGCGCTGGGGCGTTATGTAGCATCCTCGGGGAAGTACGTGCTGGGAATGATCCGGGATATATACTGGATTGGTCGGGTTGGCTATTATAACCGACCAAATGAGCTTATTAGCCATAGGGACAGGAACGCATCATATGCATTTGAGTAATATTGCTTGGATTGAATTGTTTGGTAGTTATAATTGTTATGTGCTATGTGATTTGGTGTGTCGTTGATGTGTACTTCCTTATGTTTGCAGATCCCTTGACATTCTAGTAAGAGGTTAAGAGGTACGAAAGAAGGTAAGTAAATTATGAATAATAGGAAGGAGTAGGTGATAGTGAAGCTTACTATGAATTGAGGAATAGAAATAGATCATCCAATTTAGTCATAGAATGAGAGTTGCATGTACGTTGGCGAGATTGTTTTGAGAAAATACAAGTGTACGAGTAGGATTGCCTCGGTGATCCTGCTAGCTTATCTTATATAGTTTCGGTGCCTTTACCGTACTAAGAATCCAATGGTTTGGGATTCTTACCCCGTATTGTTCACATGTTTTTCAGATGCAGGTTCATGTTTGGAAAGCAAGCGAAGCAACGCTCCTAGTTCAAGTCGTTAGAGTCTCTCCGTTGTATTGTATCTACATATGTGTATAAGGAGAAATAATTATGTATGTTCACAATAGCCAGTTTAGTCATGTATGTAAGCCTAAGCTTCGCAGGCTAGTGTCTAAGGTCTATGAACTGTTTGTAATTATTGCTATTATATTGATACAAAAAAGGTTTTTGCGTTATATGGTGTTTGGCTCTAATTTATTATGAACTCTTAGCTATATTAGTTGGTTTTTATGAATCTATATTTACTTACTATGTAAGGGATAAGGTCGTAATAACTAATATTGGTTAATTATGTCCGTGTCATGGTTAATTGATATTAGGGCGTTACAACTTCTGTGAAGGTAGAAGCCAGAGCTCGGTACTCAGCTTCGGTGGAACTGCAGGTCACGGTGGTTTGCTTGGAGCACTTCCAGGAGACAACGTTAGACTCAAAGAAGACACAGTAACCTGTCGTGGACCTCTTATCATCAGGATCGCTCGCCCAATATGAGTCTGCAAAAACGGTAAATCTTAATTCTTTGCTCTTATGAAAATATAGTTTATCATGTTGAGTTCCTGATAAATACCGAAGAACCCGTTTTGCTGCTAGCCAATGTTCTAGGCATGGTTCCAATAATAGAACGATGCAAAGTGGGATTTTCAAAGGGGGTTCCAGTGTTTGCTATCAATTTTTCCGAACTCAACATAGGGGTAGAAACAGACTTACTCTCTTGCATTCCAGCGCGAGTGAGTAAGTGCTGTATATATTTGCTTTGGTTTAAAGATATTAAATTTGATGAATGGTGAATGGCCTCTATGCCTAAAAAATAATTTAGAGTTCCTAAATCTTTCAACAGAAAAGATGAATGTATTTTGTTTAAAATGATTTTTATTTCTTCATCATTACTGCTTGTAACCAACATATCATCAACATAAATCAAGATATAAATCATAGAATTAGTACTAAACTTTGTAAATAGAGATGTATCTGATTTTGTTACCTAAAATCCCAAAGATTGTAAAGTGGCAGATACCAGGCTCTTGGAGCCTGTTTAAGGTCGTAGATTGCCTTATTCAACTTGCACACTAGGTTAGGATTACCATGTGAGAAGCCTTGGGGTTGGGACATATATATAGTTTCCTTTAAATTTCCATTTAGAAAAGCGTTATGAAAATCAAATTGCTTTATTTTCCAACCTTTTGAGAGAGCTAAAGTTAAAATAATCCTAATAGTTACTGGTTTAATTACTGGGGAGAACACTTGATCATAATCCACTCCTGCCGTTTGTACAAAGCCCTTAGCCACTAGCCTAGTCTTGTACCGAATTACATCACCCTTACTATTTTGTTTAACAGCAAAAATCCATTTACGTCCAACTATTTTTTCATTTTTAGGAGGTTCCACTAGAGTCCAAGTTTTATGATATAACAATGCTTTATATTCAGTTATCATAGCATCCTTCCACTTAGGAGACTGCAAAGCTTGATTGATAGATTTAGGTAGGATTTGGGAGTCTAAGATAGGTGTAGATTGTATTACCTGAAGAGCCTTAGGAGGAATACTACCTATTTTTCACCTTGTTGTCATAGAATGAGTGTTGGTGGGGATGGAGGGTGGTTTAGTAGTGGTGCTGGTGCCTAGTGGCAGGGCAATCTCAATGCCTGGTGGAATGGAGCCAGTTGGAGGAACCAGATGGGATTCTATATCCGGACTAGCAGAAGTTGTAGTGGTGTTGGTAGTTGTAGGAACAATTTATGTGGATGTACTCAGTGGTATGTGAGCACTAAGATTAAGTGTAGATGGTGGGATGGCTGCAATACTAAGTAAAAACTCAGAAATATTGGGGTTAGTAGCATTCATATGATCATGTGTCTCATTTTCAAAAAAGTTTGTAGATGGAAATTTAAATTCATAAAAAATAACATCTCTAGTAATTATGATTTTCCCAAATTTTGTTAAACACTTGTAGCCTTTATGTTGATTTGAGTAACCTAGAAAAATACATGGTTGGGATCTATATTCTAGTTTATATGCATTATAGGGTCTGATGTGGGGATAACATAGACACCCAAACACTCTAAAATAGGAATAATCAGGAGGTTTTTGATATAGTAATTCAAAAGGGGATTTTTTGTGAGTTGTCACTGATGGAATTCTGTTAATGAGATGAACAGCCGTTATAAAAGCCTCATCACATAAGTAGAGTGGTAAAGCAGCAGTAGATAATTGAGCCAAGGCTGTTTCCACAATATGCCTAGTTTTCCTTTCAGCTAAATCGTTTTGTTGAGGGGTATAAGGGCAAGATAATCGATGGTGTATTCCATTTTGAGATAAAAATTCCCTAAAATCTTTAGATAAAAACTCTTTTGCATTCTCTGTTTGAAAGGCTTGAAGATTATAACCTAGTTGTTTTTCCATAAAAGCTTTGTAAGATTTGAAAGCCTGAAACACTTCTGATTTCTATTTAATGAGATAAGTAGTAGTATGTCTAGAAAAAAACATCTATAAAAGACACATAGTAATGATTTCCAGATCTACATTCCACTGGGGCAAGACCCCATACATCAGAAACAACTAGACTTAGTGGAATAGTATGTACAGAATCAGTTTGAAAATATGGTAATCTATGAGATTTAGCCATAAAACAAAATTGACAAACAAAATTAATAGAGTCAACTTTATTTATAGGTAAAGAATTATTATTCACAATATCTTGTACAATTTTTGCACTCGGGTGCCCGAGTCTTTTATGGTAAAGCTCAAAATCTAAACAAACAGAACTAAGAATGGTAGGATTAACATGAATAGAGCCAACTTTAGGAATGTCCACTCTTTCAAATTTATACATGCCCTTAATTGCATTTCCCTTGAGTAGAACTTGATGGGTAGCTTGGGATTTCACCAAACACACATCAGGCCAAAAACAGAAATAAACATTATTATCCTATCCAAAACGAGATACACTAATAAGATTATGAGCCATAGTAGGTACATGTAACATATCATACAAAAAATATCTTTTAGAGGTAGGAAGATGTTGTTAAATAGAATTTATAATATGAGTAATAGGTATACATGTCCTATTACCCATGTAGACTTGTTCTTGGCCTTGGTAGTCCATAGAGTGTTGTAAATTCGAACTGTCAGGGGTGCAGTGGTGGGAAGCACCAGAGTCTGCATACCAAGACTGATCGGATAGAGTAGAGGGATTAGCTATCATGGCCTTTGGGTTATGGAAGCTGGGAGGTGGAGGCAGAGGTTGATACATGTTTGAATTCCCTGAATTTTGTTGAGCAGTTTGGGCTTCAGGATCGAATTTGAAATAGCAATAAACAACAATATGTCCCAGTTTGCCACAGATTTGGCACTGGGGCGATTATTATTGTTATTCCAATTCTTTCCTCCTCTGCCTCCTCGGCCTCCAGGGCCACCTCTACCAGAATTTGCAGCATTCCCTTTATTGTTGTTTTGATTCCAGTTGTTATTGTTGCTATTCCAATTATTATTATTCCAATTTCCCTGTTGATTTTCTGCATTCTTGTTCTTTGAATTTGAGTTATTACCTGCAGTTTGAGTCATATTAACCTGTACCATGCTTTTATCAGGTTTCTTGAGTCTCTTAATCAACTCTTCTTCTGCCATAAGAAGAGCTTCAAGGTCTGGAATTGATAGAGGAGGTTCTCCGGTGTTGATAGAGGTGATAAAAGGATGGTAGTCATAATTGAGTCCATCAAGAATGATGTTGGTGTACTCAGAATCAGAGATGGGGCTCCAACCGTGGCAAGAGAGTCTGCGATTTTCTTAATTTGCAAGAAGTAATCTGTACTTGGACCTATCTTTTTCATTGTCTTGAGTTATAATTGTAGTTGTCGAATCTTTGATATTGTTTGTGATGCAAAGAAGATATGTAATCTACTCCATGTTTCATGTGCATACTTGCATCCCAGGATCATATGCTTGAATGATGCATCTAATGATGCAAATAGCCAAGAGTTTACATTGTAATCTTCTGTTCGCTAGTCTTGATAACGTTGTGTTTCCTTCCCTGCAGTTCTATCTTCATCTGAAGCATATTGTGTTGGAATCTTGTTCTTGTCAAGATGATCTTGGAGCTTTTGACCACTGATTGTCTGAATCACTTGGTAAGTCCATATTAGAAAGTTGTCACTGCAGAGTTTATCTGCAATTGGTATTACTAATGGCTTCTGGGATTGATTGTTGTTGTTTTAAGCAGGATGAGGATTGATGATTTCTGCCATGGATCTTTTCAGCTCTATGATACCATTAAGAAGAACAGGTTTCTTCAAGAATTGAAAGAAACTGAAATTTGTAAAGTGAATAGAGAAAGAATTGTAAGATTGAGGAATTGTGAAATTGTATTGAAACTGAAATGTTTTGGATGATTTATATACATTGACCCAATTGATTTTTCTGGTTGAATGGATTTTATAAATGAAATGGAGTGGCCCAATTACAAAGACCAAGCCAGTATTTGCTGCAATGCTCCTGCCCGTTCTCTTGCACACATTTGTTTAATTCCTCTATTTTGTAATTCCTCTATTTTGTAATCTCGTTCATAGTATGATTCTTTTGTAGTTCCTCCTTAATAATCTTCAATGATTTGATTTTGAAAATAATAGGCTTATTAAATAAACTTTTTTCTTGATTTATTTGGGCATGAGGACATGCCAATGTTTAAGTGTGGGGAGATTTGATAAACCTATTTTCAATAGTTTATCTTGTGCTATAATCAGGCGAAATATCAAACCAAGCACACTTAAATACTTACAAATTGAGTGCATTAATGAATTGTTACTCCTTAGGGATTATATTGTGAATAGATGCATTTTTTTGCCATATTTTACCATAGATTTACTTAATTCTCATTCCATTCGATACCTTGATTTGTTTATTCAAGTATTTCAGGTCTAGACAGGTTAGAATTGGATTGGAAGTGGCCATGGAAAGCAAAGGAGCAAGAATGAGAAGATAAGAAAGGGAGCTATAGTCATCGGATTGGAGCAAACTTGAACTCTTTGGAAAGAAGAATTCAATATCTACAACTTTCATGTTAAGCACTTCTTTCGGTTCTAAGTGATTTTATGAGAAATTTGTGTCCAAAGATCGATACTCAGAATTTTCCTAATGCTGTCAATCTTGACCTCTTCACACTAATTTGATCATAACTTGAGATACAGAGGTCCAAATGGCATGGTTCTAAAGCCATTGGAAAGCTAACATCCAGAACTTCAAAACGGTGTATATGTGCCCCATATGCGTACGCGCAGGCCATCGATGTGTACACACACAAACTGGAGTGATGTGCAAGTCAAGTTTTCTCACCTGTGCGTACACATAGAAACTTGGTGTGTACACACAGGTGCATGGGCAGCAAGCTAAATGAAGGTCAAAAAGGGAATTTCAAGCCAAATGGAGGCCTATAAATAGGAGGGATGCTACCCCATTCACCACACACCCTTTTGAGACCCATTTTTGGGGATTATAAGTCTTGAATAATTTTTGGAGAGTTTTTGGGGGAATTCATGTTCTCCCATTTTCTCTCTTAGTTTAGTTTTTCTTAGGATTTTCATTTTCTTGTAGCCACACTAGACAAATAATTTACTATTTTTATATCTGTTTAATTAATATTACTATCGTTACTCTGCTCATTTACTTTTCAATGATACTTATTCTGTTATTATTCATTATGTCTTTTTATTATTATGCCTGTTTTATTTTTGCCATTATGATTACTGTTAGTAGTGAGTAGTGACCTTGTGTCTTGGCCATAGGTTGAAGTGTGCGGATGACCTTAGCTACCGGTCCCTAAAGGCAACAGATAGGAGGAGCCGAGTTAGTTTCGAGGTCGTTAACACTATGTCCCTGCCAATAACTGGAAGACCTTAACGACGTGAATTTGATGGGTTATTCGAGTTCACTGAATACCTTGGTCTTACGTTATTGAGTATACCTAGGACCTTCAGATAGGGGCTAACTCTACCACTCGACCATTTGACAGAGTGGCTAATTTCCTTAAAGTGACAGTCCATGGCCGAGCACTCTTTAATTATTCTTGCAATCATATTCTGTTTCTCTACTCTCTATTCTCAAAGCTCAACCATTGCAACTCCAAACATTTCTCAACCAAAAGCTAACCTCTGTTTTCATTTCCTATGAAGAACGACCCGAGTCTAGTACTCGGTATTTTTAATTGGTTGCATCCTGTAACACATCTTTAACTAAATTTGGTAAGGTTCCTGTAATTTGGTTTGGAGCTATCTGCAACGAAATACTATTTTTTTTCCGAACCGATCTTGGGCCCATCAATAGAGTAGCGATTCTGTCCTGTTCTCTTCATAGTTTACTTTTTTTTATTATAATTATTGTTTTTATTTGATCAGAATTTTGGGCTTGAATGAAATGCTTGCTTAGCGGGGATTGAAGCTATTTTATCATTGTTGTTTTCATAGTTCCTGGTACTATTTCCTATTCCTGAAGAAATTTTAATAATAATCACAAAAATGCTTAATTAACAAATGATGTTTAATTTGGCATTAATGCTAGAATACTGAAGTGGGTGGAGGATGAAGAACAGCAACCTTTAATATTTTTGTGATGATTGAAATTTTCAAGCCAATTCTACAAGTAAATATAGGTCCAACTCTGCATCCTGTTATTTATTTATTGTTTTGTGCATGACTATCAAATTAACTTTGACTTAGGAGTAATTTTTGTTTTGTTAATACTGTAGAGTTGTCAAGAGAGATGGCTAATTCTATATATCTATCTTGGTAAATGTGGTTTATGAAAACAACAACCTTTAATATTTTTGTGATGATTCAAAATTTCAGGCCAATGCTACAAGTAAATATAGGAGCATCTCTGCATCCAACAAAAAGCGTATAAAGAGAAAGGTAAATCTTTTTTTTTCCTAATAGTTATAAGTAAGTTTATCTCTTCCATATATCATTATTCTAAAAATCTTTTTTTTTTCCTTATTGTTCTTAGAAAAGGCATCAATATCACTTGGAATTATATTGGATTTGTAATCAATTTATCAATTCTTTTTTTGCAGAGATATACGCAACATAATGAGGTTGAGCTTTTTGCTCTAGGAATGGGTACGTATATTGAAATCTTAATCTGTCTCAACATTCTGGAAATTTCTAATGAGGATTTTTATTTTGGCTGTTGTGAATTGTGATTGTGATTATTTTATTTTGGCCTTATTTCATAATTTGGTAGCAAAGAAATCTTTGTGCAAACATAATATAGTTTTTAAACTGTCAGTTACATTGATTTGTTCAGGGCTAAAAGGGAGGAAGCCAAAATCAATGCATGGGAGAACTTGCAAAAGGCAAAAGCTAAGACATCAATACAGAAACTAGAGGTTATTTCCTAGCTATTTCTTTTTTTGGAGAATTCCGTAAAGGAACTTACTGGAATATTTCATAAAATAACTATTTTAAAATCTGTTTATCAATATGTTGAAAAACTTAGATTGACTGATATGCACTATACGTTGTGGTGTCCTTGATCCCAGGACTTGCTTGTTCATATCCCAAAAGGCAAAAAGCAAAATTATCATTTGAAATGGTGTTTTTTCCCCTTACCTTTTTTGAAATTATCTCTTCTTATCATTTTGCTAATATGAGAAAGCCATATTGTCTAATTATGATCATAGATCAGATATTGTGTGGATTATATTATTGATGATAAGTTCGTTAATAGTGTAATAGTAAGTATATTACGACAGAGCCAAAGATTTATGAAAACTCATATAGAAGTGAAAATGTTGAAAATAGTGATTGACATTGAAACTTATTATGTTTCAAATGAAGCTAGAAAAGAAGGGAGCATACTCTATGGATAGGATTATGACCAAGCTTAAATTGGCATAGAAAAAGGTTAAGCTGATGGTGATCAAGTTATCAGAACGTCTCCGAAGGCTAAATCATTTCTTAGAATCAGTAAGATGGGTTCATTGAGTGGATATTTCAGCATTTGAGTGATATATATTGGGTACATTTCTCTGCAATTTGGTATCATTGCAGTTTGAAATCATCAAAATTCATTGCATATAAATTTCATACATTTCTCTGTAATTTGGTATAGTTAGTAATTAAGACATGTAAATGATTAGTTATATAAATACAATCTTGCTATTTGAACAAGTGATTTACCTAAATAAGTGGTTAACCAAGTAACCTAGAAATAACACCACAACTCTCATTAAAGAACGCGTCTTTACACGCATTGAGAAACCGCATTGCTTTCGCAAAACCACTGTTGTTGATGTTGTTGTTGATGTTGTTGTTGTTGCTGCTGCTGTTGTTGTTGCTGTACAGAAATATAAAGCAATAATGCACATAAATAGAAAGCAACATTACGCAAAAATAGAAAGCAATAATGCGCAGAAATAAAATATTCTTCTTCTTTCTTCCTTCCTTCCTTCATTCCTTCTTTCTTCTTCTTCTTCTTCTTCTTCTTCTTAGAAAGCAACATTATGCAGAAATAAAAAGCAATAATGCACAAAAATAGAAAGCAACATTACGCAGAAATAGAAAGTAATAATACGCATCCACCTTGGTGCCTAGGCGCCCAAGACACCAACACCCCAGCCCCAAACAAGCACGCATAGGCGTTGGTTTCCAGTTCCTAGGCTCCCATGGTTCAAAACCAACGCCTAAGCATTGGGGTTGATGCCTAGGCGTTGGAGCTTAGTCCTGATGTGTGCCAACGCCTAGGCTTTGATCTCAATGCCTTGGTGTTGATGCTTGGTTCCCTTTCTTTGTTTTTCTTCTATTTCTCCATTTTATCTGTTTTTTCCTGTTTCTCTGTTTTCTCTATTTTCTCATGCTTTCTTTCTTTGATTTCTTTTTTCTTCCTCAAGCTTCCTCAAATTATCTTGTATTTCCTCATGAATTTCCTGTAATTAAAGAACTAAATACTCAAAGCAATGTTTAATGAAAATGGGTGTAAATTTACTTGAGTATTAACCTAATCTTTACTAAATTAACAAGAAACTATGATAAAAACCATCAATGATGCTCATGCATCAGTTGCTATTGCTGTTGTTATTGTTGTACAGAAATATAAAGCAATAATAATGCACATAAATAGAATGCAACATTACACATAAATAGAAAGCAATAATGCATAGAAATAAAATCTTCTTCCTTCCTTCCTTCTTCCAAGTCTGCATCTGCATCTTCATCTACTTCTTCTTCGTTTTCTTTTATTCCTTCCTTCTTCCATGTCTGCATCATCATCATCATCATCATCATCTTCTTCTTCTTCTTCTTCTTCTTCTTCTTCTTCTTCTTCTTCTTCTTCTTTTCTGTTTTATATTGTTGTTGTTGTTGCTGTTGTTGTTGTTGTTGTTGCTGTACAGAAATATAAAGCAATAATGCACAGAAATAGAAAACAACATTGCGCAGAAATTGAAAGCAATAATGCGCAGAAATAAAATCTTCTTCTTCTTCTTGATTCTTCCATGTCTGCATCACCTTAAATCAACAAAATCTCTAGAACTGTTCAGAAATAAAAAGCGAAAAAGAGCAGTGCAGAAGCAAATTCAGAACCAAATGAAGACTACACAACTGCGCAGAAGTGAAAACAACACATAAACGCAGCAGAAAACTATAATGCATGAACAACCAAACTAAGAAACACTAAATTAGTTCGAAAAGGAAATTAAACATGTTCTGTGTTGTTTGATTCACATGAATGATTCGAACACGATTCCTCTAATGGATATGAACTCGAAGCTTCCATTATAGCACAACCTGAAACACAAAAAATAGAGATGAAATCTAACAACACAAATCGAAAAAGAAAACAAAGAAGAACGTTGAAAGACGAAATCTAAAAACAGAAGAAGAAAACGACGACGAGATCTAACAACATTGCAGAGAACAAAAATGCAATTACATGAAGTATATGCACAGATCGCGCCGTAATTAAAAAACAGAGCAGAACAGCATTGCAGAAATCACGCAGAATCACGAATCACCAATTACGAATCATGAAATTCAGAACAAAAACGAAAACGATGACGATATCTAACAACATTGCAGAGAACAAAAACGCAAGTACCTCCAGTATATGCACAGATCGTGTCACAATTTAAAAACAGAGCAGAAAGTGTTAGTCACGTAGCACGGATACTCAAGAGGGGGTGAATTGAGTATCTAAACAACAATCAATATTTTTTGCGGAAACGTAAATTGCTTTGAATTTAAACAACTCAAATGCTTGTACTAGTATTTTTCCAAGGACTTAAGCCAATTCTTAAGTACTTACAAGGAGCTTGTACTTTCCAAAACACTTGTATAAATATAAATAACAAAATCGTAAAAGATGAGAGATAGAAATACGATACACAAGATTTATAGTGGTTCGGCGAAACTCTTGCCTACGTCCACTCTTTCTCAATCGCAATTGAGAAGTTCCACTATCACACCAAGCTTCAAGGTGCTTGACAAACCTTTACAACAT
>JASCZI010001186.1:8662-18854 GCA_036250425.1 Stylosanthes scabra | reverse complement strand
ATATATATATATATATATATATATATATATATATATATATATATATATATATATATATATATATATATATATATATTTGTTACGGACCAGCCTCAAGGCCCAATTCTAAAGGAATAAAGGCCGCCAATAAGTGGCCCACAAGCAAAGAAGAATCATCGGAAAGATATGATACAATCTTAACAGATCCCAACTACCCACAACTATATAAGCAGGGGGCATCACCTCCTCTAGGTACACTCTCTGACCCTTACCCATTCTATTTGACCTAGAATCCCATAATCCTATTTCTGGGCTTGTAGGGCTATTTACCTCCACATCAACCCCTTCTCGGCTATAGCTCTCGACCACGCCGTAGGGCTTGTCACCGAAGGCACATCTTCTTACCTCGAATATCGAGATTTGGCAACCCACTCAAAGTCATTTGGACAATCGTTAAGGGACCCGACCTTAATATTGGCGCCGTCTGTGGGGAACTCACACTCGAGGGACAAGAAGTGTCGTGCTAGGTGATCCGAGCAAAAGATGGACGACGAAATACCACTCAACAATGAGGGAGCACCCGACAGCAGTAACCCGCAACCGACTCTGGAAAAGAAAGTCGATCAGAGGAACCAAACCATCCAGCAGCTAGAAGCAGCCTTGAGAGAGCTCTCAGAGAGACAAACCCGAGAGGCTGCAATGGCCTCGGAGGCTGTGAAAAGAGCGAAAGAGCTCGCAAAGAAGCAGCAAGCCATCCTAGACGAGGCAGAAAAAAGAGAGAGACAGACTCGAAAAGCTAAGCAACAAAACACAAACCATAATGGATCACAGCAGCAAAATGGCAGAATCAAAGGACCACACATGGAGACCATCCACTGTGGTGACAAAAGCACCCGAAAGGGAGAAAAGCAAGCACCCGTTCTATCCCACATCTTGGCGGAAGAACTCCCCAAGAAGTTCAGATACCCCAAGGAGATCGAGCCTTATGACGGAACCACAGACCCAAAGCATCACCTAGATGCATTCGAAAATAGGATGCTGCTCGTGAATGCTTCTGACGCCATACAATGTAAAGCCTTCACCATAACACTAAAAAAGGATGCCTTGACATGGTTCAACGCCCTCCCACCGGGCAGTATCGAGTGTTTTTCCGACCTGGCCGATAGCTTCATGAAGAACTTCACAACCCGTCGGAGGCTCCCAAAGACCTGCCTAAATCTGTACTCGATAATGCAAAAACCTGAAGAAACCCTCCGGAGCTACCTGGATCGTTTCAACACAGAATGCACATAAATCGAGGGGCTACAGTCCCAAGCGGCTCTGATGGCCTTGGTTAAAGGTCTGAGAGATGACACACCTTTCTTGAAAAGCCTAACCAAAAGGCCACCAAAACAATGGAGGAGATCCAAAAGAGATCCCATGATTACCTGCAATAGGAAGAAGGACAGACTGCCGTCAAGACTGATAGGAGCAAGAAAGACAACCCTCCGAAGGAACACTTTAGGGACGACAGAGGACAAAAAGAACACAGATCCAACAGATCATACTACAACCCCCTCAACGTCGCCCTGGCCCAATTCCTGAATGAGTTATCTCAAGTTGAAAGGGTGCCAGCTCCAAGACCTATAAAGAATACCAGTATAGGGGACCGGCACTCATACTGCAAGTACCACAAACAACACGGACATGACACGGAAGAATGCCGAGACCTCCTCAATTTTGTCGAGCAAGGGTTGAAAAACGGGAAATTTCGTGAGTACACTGGCAGATACAACAGCAGAGATGATGAACGAAGGGTCAGACAGCGACCGAACAGCCCGGAACCCAAAACTAAGAGGCGGAAGGATAAGCCCAGAGAGCGCGGCATACACCGCGAAATCGCAATGATCTCAGGAGGAATCCCCGAGGAAGGAAACCCTCCGTCTAAAAAGGCGGCAAAGCGAAGCAGGCACTCATGCCTAGCGGTGGAAGTCATGCCTAGACCCCTAACCGGAAAACCACCCCCGGCAATAGTTTTCTCCTCGGAGGAAATCAAGCAAACAACCAACAACATAAACCAGCCGCTAGTCATCTCCGCGTCCACTATCAACACCAAAATACGAAGGGTATTCGCAGATCAAAGAAGCTCAGCAGACATCCTGTTCCGGAGATGCATTGATGCACTCGGACTCACGGAGAGCGACTTAGAAGCTCATTCTGATGACCTAGTCGGATTTTTCGGAGAAAGGGTCACACTAGATGGTTTCGTTACCATTTGGGTCTCCATCGGAAACCCCCCGGACACAAGGAATGTGAAGGTCCGATGGCTAGCAGTAAACCACAATTCCGCTTACAACGCGATCATCGGGAGGCCAACCTTGAACAAAGTAGGAGCGATTGTGGCTACGTCTATCCTCACCATGAAGTTCATAACTGACAGCAGTGAAGTGGGTACACTGAAAGGGGACATCTCGGAAGCAGAAAGATGCCACGGAGCCACACTGCACAATTCCAAAGAGTAACTCCCCAGACCCATAAAGCCAGACACAGCCGCCAAAATCCACCTAGTGGACCGGGAGCCCCCCGAGAGAAAAATCCCGGAAAGGCCGCAGCCAGAAGGAGAACTTGAAAAAGTACAAATTAGGCTGGAAGCCGAACAAATCACAATGATAGCAAAAACTCTACCGGAAGGAGTCAAGACAGAGCTAACCCACTCCCTTAAAAGGAACATGTACCTATTTGCATGGACAACAGCAGATATGCCAGGAATAGATACCAATTTCTCCAACCATAAGCTATCTATCCTGCCCGGAAGTAGGCCGGTAGCACAGAGACTCCGGCGAATGAGCCTGGAAAAAGCAGAAGAAGTCAAAAAGTAGGTGCAGAACTTGCTCGAAGCAGGGTTCATTGGGGAAGTCAAATACCCCACTTGGCTCAGCAACGTGGTCATGGTCCCCAAGAGCAACGAAAAGTGGAGAATGTGCGTAGACTACATCAGCCTGAACAAGGCGTGCCCAAAAGACCCCTACCCACTTCCGAGCATCGATGGCCTCGTGGATAGAGCCTCGGGCTATAAGTTCTTATACTTCATGGATGCTTACTCCGGATACAATCAAATCCCGATGTATCCCGGAGACACTGAGAAGACAACCTTCATCACCCCTGTCGAAAACTTCTATTACTAAGTGATGCCGTTCGGACTGAAGAACGCAGGCTCCACCTACCAAAGGATCATGGACAGAGTATTCAAAGACTTACTAGGAGGAATATTGGAAGTTTACGTGGATGATATGTTGATCAAGACAAGAACTGAAGAAGATCTCATCCCAAACTTGAAAAAAGCCTTCGGAAAGCTCCGAGAACACCAGATGTGACTCAACCCTGCCAAGTGCGCATTTGCGCTAGAAGCGGGAAAATTACTCGGCTTCATGTTAACCAGCTGAGGAATCGAGGCAAACCCAGAAAAATGCCCATCCATCATATCTATGAAGCAGCCAAAGTCGCTAAAAGAAGTACAGAGCTTAACCGGAAGATTAGCAGCACTATCCAGATTCCTTTCAGCATCAGCAATAAAAGCAGCCCCACTATTCAAACTCATGAAGAAAGAAACAGAGTTTAACTGGACGGAAGAATGCGAGAAAGCTTTCCAAAGCTTCAAAGATTACCTAGCAGCACCGCTCATCCTGGTAAAGCTGGAAGAGGGAAAACCCTTAATAATCTACCTAGCCGCCACCGACGACGCAGTTGCCGGAGCATTAGTCCAAGAAAAAGGGAAAACACAGGAACTGATGTACTTCATCAGCAAAACCCTCCAAGGAGCAGAGCTGAAATACCAGAAACTAGAAAAGCTGGCATTCGCCCTAACCATGGCAGCAAGAAGGCTTCGGTAATACTTCCAAGCCCACCCGATTGTGGTAAAGACGGATCAGCCGCTGAAACAAATCCTCCAAAAGCCCGACCTTGCGGGAAGAATGCTAGCTTGGTCCATCGGACTATCAGAATATCACATAACCTATGAGGGAAGAACATCCATCAAAGGACAAGTGTTGGCCGACTTTGTGGCAAAACTCACCCCCAAGCACCAGGCGGACAACCATATCCCATGGATCCTGCATGTGGATGGTTCGTCAAACACAAAAGGAAGCGGGGGCGGCATATTTCTGGAAGGACCTGAAGACATTGCCATAGAAATGGCCATAGGATTCCAATTCCAAGCAAGCAACAACCAGGCGGAATATGAGGCACTCATAGCGGGGCTAAAGCTAGCAAAGGAAGTCAGAATCTCCGAACTAGAAGTCAAATCCGACTCCCAAATCGTCACCTCCCAAGTCAACGGAAGCTACCAAGCCAAAGACCCCCAAATGGCGAAGTACTTGGAAAAAGCAAAATAACTGCTAAGCTCTTTCCAAAAAGTACAGATGAAGCATATCCCCTAGAAGGAGAATGATCGGGCGGACACTCTATCAAAATTGGCAAGCACTAAACCAGGCGGAGGAAACCGCACCCTCATCCAGGAAACCAAAGAAAGGCCATCCATAGAGGAAGCCCAAACTGTATTATTGGTTTCAGAACGCGAAAGCTAGAGAAACCCCATCACGAAATTCCTGGTGAACGGAATCCTCCCAGAAGATAGAGGTGAGGCCAACAAACTCAGAAGAGAAACAGCAAATTACACCATAATAGCCGGAGAGCTATACAGAAGAGGAGCAACGACCCCACTTTTAAAGTGCATGGAAGAAGAGAAAACTCAAACAATCCTCTCGGAAGCACACGAAGGAGCCTGCGGACACCATCAGGGAGCCAAAGCCCTCATAAGAAGAATTCTGCTAGCAGGCATATACTGGCCCACCATGCAGGCGGACGTCAAGTCATATGTTGAAAAATGCCAAAGGTGCCAAGAGCACTCGAAGCTGCAGAAAGTGCCCGCAACGGAGCTGTCGACCATCACAACTCCCTGGTCATTCCATAAATGGGGGATAGACCTCTTAGGGCCCTTCCCAAAAGTCCCGGGCCAAGTAAAGTACCTGATCGTGGCAATCGACTACTTCACAAAATGGGTGGAAGCTGAAACCCTAGCATCAATCATGGCGACCCAATGCAAGAAGTTCGTTCGGAACGACATCATCACCAGGTTAGGAATCCCAAGAGTCATCACATCCGACAATGGGACACAATTCATGGATAAAAAGTTCAAAGAATTCTTAGAAGGATTCCGGATCCACCAACAATTCTCATCCGTAGAACACCCGCAAGCAAATGGCCAAGTCGAAGCCATGAACAAGGTAATCCTAAATGGATTAAAGAAGAGACTTGACGAAAAGAAGGGATGCTGGGCGGAAGAACTCGGAAACGTGCTCTGGGCCTACAGAACCACCGAGCAATTAGCAATAGGGATAACACCCTTCCGGCTGACCTATGGGACAGAAGCCATGATCCCCCTGGAAATAGCAGAGCAAACCATCCGAGTATCAACCTATGACCCGGAAGAAAATCAAGGCGGAAGAGAAACAGAGGTCAACATAGTCTCCGAAATTAGAGAAGAAACAAAGATAAAACAACAAGCAGTAAAAGCACTCCTAGCCGCCAAGTACAACAAAAAGATTAAGAAGCGGGACCTAGAAGAAGGAGACCTGGTGCTACGACGAGCTGACATATGGGGAAAGAAGGCAGCCCAAGGAAAACTAGGAGCAAACTGGGAAGGCCCCTACCGAGTAATCAAACCACTCGGAAAGGCCGCCTACAAGCTCAGCACCATATAAGGAGGCCAAGTTCCGAGGACTTGGCACATATCCAACATCAAAAAGTACCACATGTAAAAGAACGTAGCAGCATGTACTCTTTTTCCTCCCATCTATTATTTTTTTTCCAAAACAAGGGTTTTTTGGATGGAAAGGTTTTAACGAGGCATGTAAGCGTTCCGGCCACACTGGCCATCAAGATTAATGAAAAACAATTTTTTTTCTTACTCATTCCCTAGAGAGCCTTTCGAATTTACTCAAGTCTTTTTTTAGCTTTACGTCGCCACTCAAAGCACAAAAAGCGCACAACAAAAAGTAAAGGCATTTTCTACAAAAGAAATAAAATGCCAAAGAGCCCGGGAGCCCTATCAAAAAGCGGCACTTAAAACCCAAAGGGCCACAAGTAAAGCGGAAGAACCAATCTCCGCCGCTCCACCCCGGACTGATCACCCGGGAGATGAGATGCACACAAACATATAAAGCTTTGCAAAAGATTGAAAAATCAAGCAAGCTAACGATATAAATGCAGAAATATACAAAATTCCCAAAACAGGGAAGTCCAAAAAAAAAGAATATTCAGAATATCTCAAGAAAACAAAAAAATGCAAAAAGGAGTACCACAAACTTTACAAATTTAAGTGGACCATTTCCCCAGTCTCCTCCCCCAACGACCTCCACTCATCACGCCAGTGAACCGCGGCGGCCTTGGCCTCGTCCAGGGCCATTTGCTTTCCTTTTAAAGATTGAGAAAGGGACTCAACCTTTTTCTCCTCCTGCGTGAAAGCAGAACGGCAGGACTCAAGCTCGGCAGCCTGTGCCTTAGCCTTCCTTTTCACCTCCTCCATACGCTCAGTGGCAAAAAGGCGCTCCCCTTCGGCACACTCCAGCTCCTCAGTCAAAGACTTGATCTTAGCATGCAAAAGGGGAGCGGCCAGGGCAGAGTCCCTCTCCATAGTAAGCACATCAACCTGCTCCCGAGCAGCCGCCAGCTCCTTCTCCAACTGCACCTTCGCAGCGAATGTCTTTTCCACGCCAACCTGAGAAAAGGCAAGATCAAAACCTCCAAAGCTCAATAAACAAAAAACATAGCACAAAAACAACAAAAAAATTAATCGTCACAAGAACATACCTGAAGGCAAGCGATGAGTTGGCAAGCAAGGAACTGAGCGGTCCCAAGCAGCTGTTCCGGAACTAAAGGCTCAAGGACCTCACGAATCGGAGCATTCCTAAGGCCAGCGTCTAGAGCAGCTCGGAAATTGTAGTCCCGCAGAAAGGCACGATCAATGGGGTTCACCTTGTGTTTCCAAGCAGAGTCACCCCCCAATGCCGCCTCCTCGACAGAAGCCTCTGAAACCTTCTGCTTCCGCCTTTTTGGCCTAAGATCAGCAGCCAGATCCTCCATTGCACCTTCCTCCTTCTCCACAGAGAAAGGCTTGGCAGGTCCCCGTAGCCTTAGAGGCGCCGGAGGAAGAAACAGGAGGAACAGAAGGACCCGGAATGGTACCGGAGGCTGAGACATCGGAAGAAGTTGTCTGGGCCTTAGAAGACGGAAGAATAAAACGAGGACCTGCTCCTTCCGCCTCCTTCATTCTCTGCATAAGACGGTCGAAACGACTCTATTTCTCCATGTCTTTAAGAAAGCTATCTGCAAAAGCCACAAAGTTAAAACTTAAAACCTCAACGCAGAAATCAACAAAGCAAAACATAAAACACAAAAGCAAAGAGCATGAAAAAAATACCAAGAAAGGCCCCAACATCAACATCACTGTGGTCCAAAATCCAACGACACTTGAAGTTGGATTTCTTTCCCAAACCAGCCGGAAGAGACTGGAGGAACTCAAAAACCAAGGTCTCCAAGGGATCTAACGCAGTAACGCGAAAATCCCCCACCTCAGCATTCCAGTACACCCATGGAAAGGGCGCACCTTCATCATCCAGCCAGAACGGCAGCTTCCCAGGAAGAGGCAAAACTTTAAAGTAATGCCACTTAAACTCTTGAATAGACTCTTCGAAAGAGTCAAAGAGCTTTCGACCCTGCTAAGCGCGGAAAGACATGAATCCCCTTCTAGGAGGAGGAGCGTTAAGTTGATAAGTATACAGAAACACAGGCCACGACGGGCGGAACCCGAAATGCAGGCACACCCGCTCGAAGGTGCGAAGGAAACCCCACCCATTGAGGTGAAGCTAGCTAGCCGCCACTCAACACCGAGACAAAACCTCCCTCTGGAAGTCAGTAAAATGCAACCGGACACCCAAACGAGTAAACAGCTCACTGTAAACCCACAAGAAATGGACTCTATCCTCCTGAGCCCGAAAAGGTAACCGGTCGGAAGGACCAGCTGCCTCCAGCACATAATCCCCCTCGGCCGCCCGGTCAGCCGTCAGCCTCATCTCACGGTGGAGCTCGGGAAGCGCATCCGCTTCTATCACCGAGGGCTGAGTAAAAATCTCCTCGTCAACCCAACCGTACAACTCCCTCTTAACCACAGAAAGCACCCGAGGAACACGAACGTTTTGACAAGATTTTTTCTTCGCCATTTCTCAAAATAACTTAAGACAGCAAAGGAAGGAAAAACCCACAATCAAAAAAAAGAAGAAAAAAGAAGAAGAAGAAGAAAGCCGAAAAGAAGAAACAACAGGACGAAAACGAAAACACCCAAAGTCGAAGGAAAAAGGAACAAACGCAAAGAGGGAAAAGCAGCGAAAACACCCACCCAAGAAATGCACTCAATCTCAGAAAACAAAAATGTAGCACAACAAGCAAAAACAAAATAAGGAAGAAAGAAGATACCTGCAGTCGAGGAAACCTTGAGGATGAAAAATGCCGAAGTCTTGGAAAAGCTCTTGCAGCAATAAACAAGAAAATGTAGAAAGAGAGAAGGCAAAATGAGAAGAAGGAAGGAAAAGAAAAGTCTTGAGCACCCCAAATGCTTCTTAAACACGCCTTGGGGAACTCAGGGGGCAAGTAATTGATGGGACGGTTACAGAAATTTTGAAAACCGCACCCCCCACGAAAAGCTAATGAAAAGTCATCATTACCCTCTGACACATCAGCAAAGAAAAAGGAAACATTTCCCCTCAACACTTGGATCTCAAGAAGACACGTAGCAGCCGGAAGATATGAAGCCGGAACCTAATCACAATACGCCAAGTAACCGGAAATGAGTAGAACCACTCGGAAGACACCAAGAAAGTCCATAACTCGCAAGCTTGGCCCAAAGGCATCAAGCTCCCGAGTGGGGCAATGTTACGGACCAGCCTCGAGGCCCAATTCTTAAGGAATAAAGGCCGCCAATAAGTGGCCCACAAGCAAAGAAGAATCACCTAAAATAGGAAAGATACGATGCAATCTTAATAGATCCCAAAAAGATTTCAACTATCTACAACTATATAAGTAGGGGGCATCACCCCCTCAAGGTACACTCTCTGACCCCTTACCCATTCTATTTGACCTAGAATCCCATAATCCTATTTCTGGGCTTCTAGGGCTATTCACCTCCACATCAACCCTTTCTAGCTCTCGGCCACGCCATAGGGCTTTTCACCGAAGGCACATCTTCTTACCTCGAATATCGAGATTTGGCACCCCATTCAAAGTCCTTTGGACAATCGTTAAGGGACCCTACCTTAACAATATTCATGCACAAATATCTAATAGTTGAATTATAGTGGACAAATATTATTTTTATTAAAAATTATATTGTTAACATATTATTATTTCTCATTCTATTTTTTTAAAAAATATTGTCTATTCAACTGAAGTGCTAGATAAAAAAATCAGTATCATTTGTTCTTAGTTTTATTATTCCCCTCACTTAATATTTGTTAGAAATAATTTTGTAGTTTTTTATTTTAAAGTTAGAAACGAGACGTATTACAATTTTAATTTTTATATTGAATTATTCCTAAAAATAATTAATAAAGAGGTTTTATTTACTTGTTTTATTTAAAATTAATTTGACCATTATATCATTTATTTTATAATTGTTACAACTTACACTGCAATTTTTTTAACCATTTTTATTTTTTTTTGTCTTTTTAACCATTTTTATGGGAAAAAAAGAGTATCTTCTCTTGGGCAAGAATAATCTTAGTATATAAAAAAGGAGGCTTCTTTGATAGTGAAAGTATAATTTGGTCCATGATGGATAAAGTAGCTATTCACCACATAAAAAATGTGAGGTTTGAGAGATTTGGAACTAAGGTTAAATTTAGAAGGTGAAACTGGAAAAAAAATTGATTAAATATTAACCATTAAAAAATTAATTATAAGGGTAGAATTAATGCAAATTGAAAATTTAATGGACAAAATTGAAATAAATTCAAACTTAAGGGTATTTTTGACAAACTTCTAGGAAAAAAGTATACTTTATCCATTGTATAAAAAACATTTCTTTGTAATAGTACATATACCATGAGAACTTACAGGTTGCTACCAGCGGAGGCTGCAGCTACGGGGTGATGCTGCTGCGGGCTGCTGTTGCTGTTGCAGGCCG
>JASCZI010001185.1:0-18478 GCA_036250425.1 Stylosanthes scabra | reverse complement strand
ACTTGATTGTTGCATTTTTCTGATTTGTCTGTTTTATCTGTTTTCTCTGTTTTCTCTATTTTCTCTATTTCTTGTCTGTTAGTACTTCTTGATGTTAATGTCATGATTAGTGTTATTGTTTATACTACTGTAAATGTTATTGTTGCTTACGTAATTCAACGAATAACTTAGATAAAAAGTATTAGGATCCCCAACAGTAGTTAAATTAAGTTAGGGCCTCCGTTAGATACCCTGCTGGGAACCATATAGGTTCTCACCCCCTTACTCTCACATACCTGCAGATGATGACGTGAGCAATGTGCCGTGAGTCCTAGATAGCTCAGATGTACAACTACTACCGGGTCGAGTTATTTCGGACCGGGATGGTTAGACGTGTTTACCCTCTCTTTCAGTAGTATTTTTTAGGGACAGGACTTTATGAGTTTATATGTTAGCCGAAGTCCAGATTAGGGGCCGTCAGGATGAGCCAGGACTCGGAGTATCGTATGGTTTAGCGTCTGTACACATATATACATATACATACTTATGGTTGTATTTGAAATTTATTATAGCGAAACTTTGATTTGTATGTATATTTGACTCTATATATGTTAATGTATAATATATGTGTTTACTTCATACATATGATACTAATAATTATCATCTTTATTATTTGTTACCGATTTTTCCTATTTACCGCCACGACAGGCTCATATTAACTAAATAGATAAATGGATTGAGTCACTAAAAAGTAACTCTCGGTAATTAGCTACGATCATGACGTACTAAGAATCGGGACGTTACACCACTCTCCTCACAAATTACACAATGCTCTAACCTGTGTGATCACTCTCCTTCCTTCCGAAGTAAACGGTTCGTGTTCAGCTTTACAATAGGCGACATTGGTGGAAATCAGATTTGGGGTCGATTCTGATAAGTTCGAGGTGTCTCGCTGAAGGGAAAGGTTAGTGAAACATACTTTTGTTTGTTAATCAAAATGCATGCTGGTAATAGTTAGTTAAGCAAACTGCATTTTGTCTGAAGATATGTGATCATGAACCTGGGTTGACATAGTTGGTCTAATTTGTTTTTCTCCTTGCATTTGGGGTGTGTTTATTGTAGATGGCGACGATGTGGGTTGTTCCTGTATTTCATTACGGAGGTAAGCTAGTAAGGGATGCGAGTGGTGAATTAGTTTATGCTGCCGGTTATGTGGAGAAGTTTGAAGAAATGGATGTTGACCATGTCAACTACGAGGATTTGGTGAAGCTGTACAAGAGCCTAGGGTTTAGGGGGTTCAAGCGTCTGTTCTGGCGGGATTTCAACGTTGTAAACTTAGAGATAGGTCTTCGGTGGTTGGCTAGGGATGATGGCACAATCCGTGAGCTTTGTGACAATGCGAGGGCCTGGATTGCAATCACCAACGAATTCCATATATATGTAGAACACAACATTGATGTGCCTCAATTTGCCCCTATGCATGCTGTTGTTAATGAGGAACCAATTAGCTTAGATAAGAGCAACTCTTCCTCCTCATCTGACGATGGTGGATATGAGAGTGTGGAGGACGAAGCTTATAAGCCACCTCCTCCCGGGTATGAGGGTGACACTGATAGTGATGCTTCTGATAGTGAAGGAGAACCATCGTCAAAAACAGACAATTAACAAAACAGATAATTTAACAAATCAAACCACATATCGTACTTAATAAGGGTAATCACGTCCTCTTAATACGTCTTAGCATCAACGAAATTACTTAAACAACGACAGTTCAAAGTTTTTGTAAAAAACAACAAGTACGGTTTAGACGAAATTTTACAATCACTGGTAGTATAATATTAATTTTACAATCACGTAGAATTATTGTTAAAGGATAATGCTATTTGAACAAGTGGTTTTGACCAACCAAGTGGTTTATTTCTATGCTAAATAACAAATAATTTCGGTGTCAAATAGTATAAAAAAGTGCACCTAAATAAAATTTTATTTGACGTAAAATTATTGTTAAATTAAATTAACTTGCATTTAATATAGCATATAATAATTGATATTTTTCAAAATGATACGATATCAACTTAATTAATTATACCAATATCAAATTTCAAGAAAAATTGATACTGAAACAACACTATTTAAGTTGCTCTAAAAAAATTAGCATTTATTCTCACATATAATTAAATATTTATCTAGAAGAATGTGTCGATTTAATTTTATTAATTTTTTAAAATTGAATTATCCCTAAAACATATACTCATCAAATGATAACTTAAACATTTTTTTATAGTGTATAATGCAAATTTATATATTAAAAGAAGTAAGATAATTATTAAAATAATGAAAAAACAACTAAATCTATCCATAAATATTCAAAATACTAACAAATTTATCCATGAAAAAACAAAACTAACTTTATACCCATAAAAAATGGGTTTCAGATGAGAAAATTACCCAAATTTTAAAAAATTATTTAAAATACCCAAATTATCCTTTAACTTAACCCAATCTAACCCCAAACTCGTTCCACCACTCCAATCCATCTTCAGCCGCCGCACCACCACCTCACCCACTTCACTTCATTTTGTTCCTACGATAAACTAAAAACCACGACCCAGGGATACAAAATAGAACAAGAGGAAAAGAAATTAGCAAAAAACAAAGAACAAAGAAAGGAAATTAAACAATCAGTACTAAGAGGTACCAAACCGTCCAAATCCATGAGGTTGAAATAAAACCCCATGTTTGGGTATTCCATTCCCTGTAGCAGTACCCTTCCTATCTTTAAGAAGTGGATCACCTTGCCCAGACATTTCACAATTCAATTGTTGCAGCTTTAGTGACTCAGGCTTTGGTGCCGCTCTCTCCTCCTCACTTCTCACTTCTTATTCCATCTCAAAGCAATGATTAGATTTTGAAACTCAACCCAACAAAAAAATACGAATAGAGAAGAGATAAAAGAAATAATAGATAAACATTGTGATGCTCAGACTTTATCACTTTTGTATTTTCAATTCACGGTCATTGATGAATAACAGAAGATTACTTCTTTGGTAACTAAGGAGCCACCATCACCTTCTAATTGCTCGATCCCACTTCTTTGGGTTCCTTCAGTTCCTCCACCAAAGGTTTAGAATCTTAATCGACTCCAATAGAGGCCTACTGGCCGCTGAGGATTCTGCAGGGGAGGTGGCAAGTGGGGTTGCAGTGATGAAAGGTGGGGTTTGGAGATAGAAGAATATTAGAGTTTGAGGTTAGGTTAGGGTAAAAAATGTATCTTGGCTATTTTAAATAGTTTTTTAAAATTTGGGCAGTTCTATCATCTGAAACCCGTGGTTATAAAGTTAGTTTTATTTTTTTTATGAGTAAATTTCTCAGTATTTTGAACATTCATGATTAAATATGGTAATTTTTTCTAAAATAATTTATATTTATATAAAATCTTAAAATTATTGACAAATTTCATCATAATTAATGATTAATTATTAATAAATTTCATCATTAATATATAGGTAAAGTACTCAAATGCAAGAAATTTATTTATGTTAGCCATCTATTTTAATCCGTTTATATATTTTGATATTGTATTAGCATTATTTTATTTTAAATAAATCAATAAAAATATGTTAATTAGTTAAGTGATAACCCATAAATATTAATTGCAATTATTACCTTAGAACTTCCTTATTATTTAATTAACCTTTTGCCTTTTTAAAAATAAAATAAAAATGATTAATGCTTTATTTATTTGAGGAGAAGTGAAGAAAAAATTGATGAAAGGGAGAAAAATATGATGTTTAGTATAAAAAGAAATAAAAAAAAAATGAGGAGGCGAGGGAAAGTAAAATAGGTGGTGAAATCCACTAAAAAAATTTCTTTCCCTCTATGAGAAGAAATAGAAAAAAAATCAATTTCTTTTTAACGAAAAAAAATTATACTTTTGTTTCACTTTTTTTCTCTTCCTTAGTTTTTTTCAACTTATTTCCTCCTTATTTACTTTCTTCCTTAAAGTTACTGCCAAACAACATAAAGGAGAGAAGAGGGGCAAGTAAAGGAAAGAAGGGCGTTTGAAACAAGGGAGCGAAATTGCCCAATAATTGTCGGAAAACGCACAATAACACATCACCACCACCAACAAATACCAACTCTTCTTCATTTCTCTCTCTCTCTGAGTCCTCGTGTATATAGAGATAGAAAGACAGCGCAAAAACAACCAGATACAGCACAACACACGTGGCAGCTGAGCCACTAGAAGAAGAATCAGTGGCTATTTTGAAGAGAAGAGAATAGAATAGTTGTTGTTATGGAAAAGGAGAAGGAGAAGGAGAAGGAGAAAGGGATGATGAGTACGACCAACAATAACAAGATAGAGTGGGGCCACCAGATGTACCGTGAGGGCCGATACAGGGAAGCATTAGGGTTTTACACTGAAGCCATCACCATCGCTAAAACCAAACCCCACAAGATCGCTCTCCACAGCAACCGCGCTGCTTGCTACCTCAAACTCAACCATTTCAAAAAGGTCAACCTTCCTTTACCCCCTTTTGCTTTTACTTTTTTTTTTTAAATTACACACATTTTTAGTCCACTCCCAAAATTGAAATAAAAAATCCCGATCAGTTAAGATGGATAGATAAGTAGTTCATATAAAGGACAGAGCTTTCTTGTTTCCAATTCTCAGGAATTAAATTGTTATTTGGTGTTTGGTTATGTGGTGATAAGTGATATGCGGTCAAATTGATGCCTTTGATTTTGCATGTGAAAAAAAGTCACCCTTAAAGAATTGTATAGTATTGCCTTTGGACCGGCTATGTTATATGGAATAGCGTGTTGGACGGCAAATGGTGAGTATCAACCTAAGGTAAGTGTGGCAGAGATGAATATGCTGAAATGGATGAGGGACCAAACTCGTATGGACTAAGATATGAGATAGAGTCGGAGTGCGTCTATTGTTGAAAAGAAGTAAAATCTCGTTTTAGCCGGTTTAGACATATGGAGAGAAGGTCGGTAGAGAGGGGCGAAATGTAGAGGAGGACCGTACATGAGGTGGTCAAAGGAGATCTATGTGTAAACTGTAAACAGTTTCATTGTAGACATGATACTTGATAGGATTCATTGGCGTTGTTTGATTTATGTAGCCAATCCCATCTAGCGGGATGATGTTTTGTTGTTGTTGTTTGTTTATTTATTTTAATTTTTTTTGCACCTATGGCCATTTTTCTGGGAAGCTACAAATAAATTAACATGTGTGTATGTGACATGATTCAAGTTCTGTTATGCGACTTCTGATAGTTTCAAATTCAGGGTCATATTAGTCTTTAATCACTGGAACATCATTATCTAATCAGAGAGGATTTAATATGAGCATCAATTGTAATAGTCAGTGAACTCAATTTTGGAGTTTCAAGCTGTTATTGGTAATAGGGTATGCAGTGTTTAGTTATGGATGCAATCCGAATTGTTAAAGTTTAGGGTAGGGGGACGTTGGTGAGAGTGAATGCTTCTTTATTCACTCCCTGCAGAAAACTATGACTTTCTATTTATTAGGTTTTTTGGAGAAGCTATAGAAAAGCTAGTAAAAACACGAACTCTTGATTCAGTTGATTGGTTAAACATTTGTTCTCCTTGAGCAAGACCTTGGATTTGACTATTGTGATTGAAAAAATTGAGCTCCAAGAGAGGTCTATAGCTTCCATGAACCAACTTTGGTACGGATGGAAATCTCTATTGGACTGAGAATAGTACTAATAGTTATGAAAAAAAGGGAAGAAGAGAAAAAAATAGTGAACATGTTGCAGTTGGACGTGAAAATTGTGTTTGGTCGTACTGTAAACTAGTGGAGAATTATACGCAAAAGTCTGACTTGTGAATGCAACTTGCTTGCTTGAATTGAAAAATCTGTGACTTGTAATTGCAACAATTGCTACTAATTAGGCTTCTCTGTTGATGTTGAATGATCAATTATCTGTTTCTTATATTTCTTGAAACTCCAGGCCAACTGTCTCATCCGTGCTGCCAACGAGTTTAGTCAGCATGTTTGACAGTTGATACCCCGATTGTGGACTCAAAAAAGAAAAGACAAGAGAGAAACTTAGCTGCCCATGTGTTATACGTTATGTAATACATCGTTAAAGCTTTGTGACCATTGTTTATGAATAAGGTCACTCCATCTATGCAGTTTCAGGCTTTTGCTGTATGATTTCTGTTTCAATACTTTTGTGTTGGATACGATTATTACAATCAATTATCGGTGCTACTCTTTCAGGCTGCAGAAGAGTGTACCTCAGTGCTTGAGCTTGATCAAGACCACAGTGGGGCATTGATGCTGAGGGCTCAAACACTAGTCACCCTGAAGGAGTACCATTCGGCGCTTTTTGATGTCAACAGACTTTTAGAGTTGAACCCATCCTCAGAAGTCTATCAAAATCTTCACGCTCGCTTGAAGACACAATTGGTAGGTTGTTGTCTCTTCTAGTCTTCTGTATTTTGTTTCTGACCAGGTGAATGCGTCTCCTGTGTCTCGAGATAACTTAGTTGTTATCATTACGGCCCTTATAATTTGGATGACTTTATTTTATTTTTGGTTAGGTTTTTCTTCTTTTCTGTTTCTTTATTCTTTTTTCTCAGCTCCTTTCCTGTCTCTCTCATCCTGTTATAGTTACCAGTTAGACACTCATCAAGTGCATGTGCAGGTTAAAATTTGAACAATAAATTATATGCTGGTTAAAAACACTTTCAAGATTTCCGTTTAATAAGTGAAGACACAGAAATAGGAAGAGGTGAGAAAACAAAAAGGAGAGTAGATAAAGAAAATGTGGTAAAGTCATATAGATATGGATTTACTTAAGCTTATTTTAATTATTTAAGTGAGTTAATGATGATGGGTATACATTACTAAAGTATTCAGTAGCAAATATGATGATGCTGATTACTTTTGCATTAGGCATCCCTTTTGGTGTGTTTGGCTATATTGCGCGCTCTTCTGATTTGTGTGTGAACAACTTAAATTTCCCTGAGGAAATTCGACTAATTGTGAGCTATAGCATTTGTAGGTTATAGTCTAATTTGATCTGGGGTGGGTTTAAGTGTCTAAAGCACTTTCTGTTAGTTTAAATATTTTGGGTTGATAATTGTTCTGTGAAAGTATGAAGCACAAAATGATTACTGTTTTTGCGCGCGCACATGTTCTAAATGAAATAATGCTTTGTTAACTGAAGACACTTGCTCAAGTAATTTTTCCCATTTTTTGTGTTGGCTTGCTCAAGTAAAGACACTTGCTCCGATACCGGAGTCAGAAGAGGAGTTTGAGGAGCAGGAAGAAGAATCTGAAGACAATGCCGAGGTGATACTAGAAGGAGAGAATAACAAGGAACCGATGGGAGGCAAGTATCCGGCAACTTCGAACATTAGGATTGATCAGAAGGTTGAGCTCAGGAAAGATATTGTAAGTGCTGAATGTGCTTCCCAAGAAACAAACTCTAAGCTCCTATCCGAAGATGGAAGAGACCAGAACAGTGAGCCTGAGAAGTCCACAGCAGATACTGTAGCACCTAAAGCACTGAAAAGGGAATCAACTGAGCAACAAACCAAAGCATGGCAAACGATTCCCAAACCAAAAGGACATTCAGCGTTGGACTATGCACGGTGGGACAGTGTTGAAGATGATTCTAGCGAAGATGACGACGAGGATGAAGATGAAGAATCTCTACCCCAGTACCGATTCCGTGTAAGAACAGTTGGGGTACGGCCTGTCAAGTGAGAAGTAGATTCTAGTACAAGGTACCTCTAAAATGGCTTTTCGGCACAATTATGAAACATAGAAGTGACTTCTTATTGGCTAGAACGGGCTGGTTTACTGGTTGGAATAGCTGAATGATGGGGCTTACTCTCGAAGATCTACAATTTTGTTACTATAATATAGTTGTCAATGATCATGAGCTATATGAACTCGAAGTTAAGTAGTTAACATGAACATCCTCAGTCCCTCCCTTTGAAGTGACCGATTTCCTGATCTCCAGGTCTGTTTGCATTTCTTCCGATACTAGGTTCGAGAATTGTGCTTCCTTAATAGACTACGTAGAGTCTTACAGCTGTTGAGGCCATAGTGCATCATTGCTACAATTGCAACATTTGCGAGGATAATCCATACTCTTTCTGTTCCTTTTATTAGTCAATGTGAAACTTTGTTACATTCTTTAATCAACAAAGGATGCACCGAATTTGCAGTTATAGATGTATGGGAACGGAGAGAGTATATTTTTTCCACCTGAGTGATGCTGTTTCCAGAGTTGTAAATATCATAGGAATATGAATGGTTGGAGAAAATAATCATAAGGCTGCTGCAGCTGTGAGCACATTCTTTTTTATTATTCTTTTCTATCATCCATATTGTTCTCTGTGTATGATTCATCATAAAGTATTAAGTTGTTTTTCATTGTAAATACTAAATTTCTGCAAATGAGACAGACACCCTATGATAATGGATTCATTGTCAATGTATCATTGATTCTATTCATGTTTGGTAGGGTTATTAAATCTTGGGTTGGAGTTCCCTTTTATCTATTTTTCTTTGCAATCTATTATTAGTAACATTATCTCAAGTTTTTAATAACCGAGTAGTTTGTTATACAACTGAAATTACTGATATGGATGGTCTTGTTTAAAAACCCGCATGAACAAGGGAGTCTCTCCTCTGGATAGAGTCAGACTTCTTGTTTGAAGGAGAACTCCCCAAGGATCATTGATTCATGTGGGTTGTGAGAGATCCAATAATTGGAACCTAGCCAGTCATGGATGTTACCTTTGGAGTGCTGATGGTGGCATGGCCATTGAAAGCAGAGGGTGAGACAGTTGGAAGAATGAGTTAAGGAGCCTATGGACTCGAGTGGAGCAAGCGGGACCAATGAGTTACGGATGGTGGTGCTGCCGCACTCCCTAGAGAATGATCTATATCTTCACCAGAAATGTTAGGCGTATAAGGAACATTGTTTTGAGACCTAAAACTCAATTTGATCCCGAAATTTGAAACATGCTGACGTGAACAATCAATACCGTGTATAAAAAGAAGGTTGTGCCATATGTCACATCATGATTTACCCACATGTCACAACACTATTTGTTCCATCCACTTTTATACAAGCAAATTTAATAAAAATTCTTATTACATGATAGAAAAGATTAATTTAATTTAAGAAATTTATAATACAAAGAATTATTTTATAAACACGATGACAACATAATTTATATATTAATTAGACAATTTTCATTGTTTATTCCAAAGATAATAATATAATAATATATGTAATTTACGAAAAAAAGGTGTGCAATGATTTGATTTTGACAATAAATTTGAGTGAAAAAAACTAAACTAATAATAAAATTGGCTCTATATTTTATGAAAATCCTGGAGTATTTTATGAAAAAGTTAATATTTTCAAGTTATTTTTTATTTGAATTTTGCTACAGTAAGAAATTGATTTAGCAGGATATAAATGATTGTTTAGAGTTGGAATTTAGAGGTACTTGCGAATTGATTTGGTGTACATTGTTTATAAGCTAAAACTTTGAAAAATTATGCTAAGGTAGTTACTTGTGAAAGTAATATGTTTGATCGAATATATTTGACTAAGTCATTTAACAATTTATAATACCATCTCACATAAAAATGTCTCCATAGGAGTAGCTACCTTAATTAATATACTCGTCAAATTTGAATCTTTAGTCACACTCGCGAGGGCGTGGCATCTTTAATTTGTTGAAGTTGAAGCTCAGTGTCGAAATCCTTGTGACATTTGGGAGTAAGAGTTTTGAATGAGATTCAAAAATAATAATGCTACTGCAGCTAGACATGAATGAATGCATGCATGTATGTATTGCATTAAAAAGCATATGCAAGTATATAGAAATTTAAAGAAGTGGGAAATTAAAATGAATGTAAGTTCATTTACTACAAAGGGCTGATGTTCACGTTTATGTGTTGAATGAATTTGCCCCTTTGGACTGGTCAGTCTCTGTCTCCGTCACTCTGAATTCTGAATTCATTGGGAATTTATGACCCTTAATTAAACTTTATCAATTGACTGCTTTATAGTATCCTATCAATTCAATATTCAACAATAACGTTTCGCATGTTGCGGCATAAGTGTTGCACTTTTCTCTCTTCTTCATTTCAGTTTTGTCTGCCCTTGTTCTTTTACCCCAGAAGAAAAAGGTTCAAAACAATCAAAACTCTCTTTGAATTTTTGCCAATAATTACTTTGGTTAAGATGTGTCCAGTGAGTCTAATAAAATTGGTTTATATTACATTAAGGACGTGTATATTTTGATTATTTTATATTGAGCAAGCAAATTAGGTTGGAGACCAAGGTAGTAACTTGATGTAAAATTCTATCGTAAAGACACCCAAAATATCTTTCGATGATAACTATATGCAGGAACATACGAAGGGGGAGCATAGGTCTCGGCCCCAAATTTTTCTAAAATCATATATATAATAGTAATAAGCATATATAAATATATGTGTATATTATCTTATTTATATTTTTAAAACAACTTTATACTAATAATTAAATTGTTAATTGTATTTAATTTTTAAGCAGGGTATAAGTAAATGTATAAATTATAATTTTTTTATATAAAATTACTAATTATTAATGAGTCAAGCTAAAAATGAGTCGAACTCCATTTTCGTGAGTTAAGCTTTATTTTGTTCTGACTCGACTCAACTGAACTCATCTTCAGTTTAATTTTGGCCCCTTATTATGGATCCGTCTCTCTGAGTATATGTTGTCAAATGTTGTAGATGACATATGGTATGATAATGAGTGATGTGTTGACTTAATTTTGTATGAATGTGTGCAAATTAGATTTTGTCTATGTAAATTAATGGCAAATTTCTATCATTTTATACCGTACATCGCTCAATTAGCTAAGGTAGAATTTTCCCAACTTTGATTTATGGTTATAAAACCCACTAATCAATCTAATTATTTTAAAACTTAAGCTTTTCTTACTGTTTTGGTCGTTTGCAAGCATGCCTTGCTTAAAAAAATCATGAATTAGGTCAGGTTCAAAAACGAAAAAAAACAAAAATTGAGCTTCTGAGTTCCTATATATAAAACAACAATTTTCTTGATAAATTCATGTATTATGTGTGAAGTATATGACAACATAAGAAAAGAAATTAAAGCAACAATTTTTTAAACTTGGCGGACAGATGAAAAATCAAAATTGAATCCGAATTTTTTTCAAAAAATTATAGCTTATTGATTATTTGGACTGAACATTCAGGTTATCTGTAGTTTCATCACTTTCATCAATCTTCGTATTTTTTTTTTTTAATTTAACATCTTCATGTGTTTTCACTTTTCAAACATGTGTCTCAATTAATGCTATCATTCAAACAAACATTTTCTGCTTCGTTTCCTCTAATTGGTTAGCCCTATTAGTGATGCCAGCTGATTCCCCAATCTCTTTTGCCTCAAAAAGGGTGGAATTTATTATTCAAATTCATAAATGTTCTTCTTTGTTCAAGACTCAATCAGGAGAATCAGATTGTCTCTCCTAATAATTTAAAACATTTATTTATGGTGATGAAAAAAAAAACATTTCATTGTGAAAATTAATAATTTAAAATAATAAATAATATTAAAATGGTATTATCAATTAAGAATGAAAAATAACTAAAATATTATTTTATCATTTCACTAACTACATACTTAACTTTAAAAATATTTCTCTATATGTGATAATATTTGATATTCTTTGTTTGTAGAATAATAATAATAAGCTATTTTTTTAAAAAAAAAAAAAAAAAAAAAGAAGAAGGAAAAGAATTGTAAGACTCAACAAAAACCTGTGAAACCTTTAATTAAAGAAGGCCGTGGATCATGTGAAATGGAGCAGATGTACCACATTCAACATTTAATGGAAACCCTTTGCATCTTCATATCTCAATGTCTTTATATATGTATATGTGCGTAACACAACACAAATAATCCTATTAACTCATCAACAAATCAATTCCTTCTCAAAAAGTACACCATATACATGATTTTTGTTTAATTCTCACTCTTTACTTTTTCCTCACTAGCCTCCATTTCCTCTACTAATGAAAATTTGAAAGAAAAAAAAAATTATTGCAAGTCATTGTGAAGTTGCTATAGATTATTATTATTAGTTACTGAAATTATGAGCACTTACTCACTTGGAACCCACAAGTCTTTCCTAATTGTGATTTTCTTCATGGTGGTTTCCATTGGTTGGAGCCTTAGGGGGATTCCTAATCATGGTAACTCAAATGCTCCTTTCCTTATTACAAATTTACAATCTTTTATTTCTTTTCTTCTCTTTTTAATATTTGTAAATAAAAGCTACTCTTATGAGTTAAGTGTGATTTCTCATTGTATATTATTTGGGTGAAACTAAAGAAAATTATGTGAGAGAAAAAAATTATATAGTTAAATATCACATTATTCATTTTGTCTCCAAATAATAAGATAGTGAAATCATGTATATTTTTCAAACAAGTTGAACATATCTCAAAATTCAAACATAGTTTATTTTTGGGTGACTAAATTCAAATATAGTGTAAAATCAAAACTTCAAGTTTGAATTATCAATTGAAGGATTACATTATTTCAAAATTATATAAGTAATAACCTGTTATGATTGTTTGTGACAATGTTACTTATTGAAAGTGTCTTAGTGCTTTTTTTCCCCTTAAATTTTGTGTTTAATGTTCTTATATGTGCTTTTTTTTCTCTTGTTTTGCAGTTGACTTAAATAACTCACAAGAAGAGGCAGCAGCAGTTAGAAATAAAAAGGTTCAATTCAATAGATTCATTACCCCTCTTTTCCTCTTTTATTTGTTATTTTAATTTTAATCCATTACCAAAATGTTTACAAATAACAAATAAAATAAATGTAGTGCATAATGTTAGTTAACTCACTTGTGTGCTTGCAAGACAAATTGAGATGTGATTATTTAAGAAAAGTTATTCGATATAAATGTAAGTTAATAGGAAGATTTTCTTATAACTTATATTCCATAAAGATTAAAATAAAATACAAATATAGACCCACACATAATGAAACTTACATCTTTATTATTTATATATGTATCGAATAAGCTCATTTATTTAATGGTTTTTGTTTGATTTAACAAAAAAAACCTTTGACTTATGTAGGAAGAAGCAAAGGAAGATGTTGTATTATTGGAACAAAGTTCAACTGGGTCCTCCATACCAGATTGTTCCCATGCATGTGGACCATGTTTTCCTTGCAAGAGGGTTATGGTTAGCTTCAAGTGCTCAATTGCAGAGTCATGCCCTATTGTTTACAGATGCATTTGTAAAGGCAAATACTACCATGTACCTTCAAATTGATTATCCACATCAGTTACTCTCTTTGTTTATAGTATCTGTCATTTTAGAAATATGGTATATTCATAGTTTAATATATTCAGACACATAAAGTTATGAATATAACAAGTTCCCAATATGACAGATATTTTGAAATAGAGAGTTTTTTTGGGTAAGAGCAATGCTATATAGTTAGATTAATAGTGTTAGAATGCTTTGTGACAGTTGGATAGAGATTAGCACAACTCACTATGATTAATTATTCACCTATTTTCCAGCAAAATTCTATCTCTCTAGCAAATTTTTCCTCCTTATTTTAAATTAATTCAAGGGTGGTTGTTGTAATTCTCAAGAAGATGATGTGGGTTTTTTGAAATTTTACCATTTTTAGCAGATTAAATTGGTTATTAAGGTCTTACGGATGTTGGTTTACATGAAGAATACTACAAGAGTGAGTGGTTAGGTCAGAATTTGAGCAGAGTTTGTATAGTAGTGTGAAGCTTTGGCTATATTAGGATTGTTCAATCTATTTTCTTCATTAATAGAATATTTGTTAGCATCAATGGGACCTTCATTTTTGGAAGTTTGTCTCTTCTTTCTCTCCTTTGTGAGTCGAGAAAATTTTACCTGTTGAAAAAGAAATCATTGGGACCTTCATGGTACTACTTCTGAATTGTTTAAAACAAAAAAATTTAAAAAATGGTGAACTATCAAAATTCCAAACATCAATCAATATGCCAATTCCCTTTTTTCTTTTTAACTCACACAGCTACACTCACACACACTACTACTTAGGGTTTCCTTGAACTCGAAATGTGACATATTAAGAGGTGAATAATAGCCATTATAACACAACCTCAGCCACTTTTTCTTTTTTTCTTCAAAGGGATCAAAATTATTAAGAAAAAAATACCATTACTACCCACAAAAGATTTAGGCGCTGACAAAACTATCAATGAAAGAAAAAAAATAATAATTTTCTACCTACGACAGATGGGTTCCGAATGACAAAACTATTCAAACGCCATTAATGAGGCATTGATTTTGAGTAGTTTTGGGTGACGCTTTGAGTAGTTTTATCAAACGGAACCTATATTTTATAGATAGAAAACTGATTTTTTTTTTCATGGGTAGTTCTTGTCGGCGTCCAAATTTTTTTAGATAGTTTTGATACTTTTTTTCATTTGTTTTTGTTTAGACTTGAAAGGGATTAATTAACACATCAACAATTTCTGAAATTTGTGAGTGTCCCATCAAAATGGGCCATAAAAAAGTTGTAGTCTAATCAAATGGATCATAATTTGCCCAATTTTCTGGGTTGGCCTTATAAGGACCTTCAAAATTATTGTAACATTTTTTAGCCGTAGTTTTTGTTCCAATTTTATAACAAAATACTGTTCCAATGTTCTAAGAGAATCACCTTGTAAAGAAAAAAAGAAGTTCTAACAGAAGACGAAAACAAAAATTGAAACATGTGTTTTTTTTTTTTGGACAAGTACACAGACAAAACACACACCACAACTCACACACACAGTTTTGAAGCTCGCCTTTTCCATCAAGGAGATTCAAACCCATGTGGCTTACATTAGAGGCAAACATGTTTGCCATTAGGACCAAGCCTCAGCCACAATTGAAACCTGTTTTAATCTATATCTTTTCTCAACCTTTTTATGTTTTTAACTTTTTTTTGTATTAAAGAAAAAACATCTTTTTAACTTACTCAACTGAATAGGCCATACAAAAATTGATACTCATATATATAGAGGCCTTAAATTCAGATAAATGACTTAAGACAAAAGAAGAAAGAAAGAGGACAATAGTAGACCCAGATCACGGATTCAAGAAACAAAACTGATTGTGATAAAAGAATACCAAAATATTATCGGACCATAATTGTGGGTCCCAAGAGAGTTGAACATCCAATTGTGATCCAACTCAATTCTGTATTACGACTTAGAAGCTGTGACTTCATGTCCAAAAAAGAAACACTATGGCCGTGAATGACAAAAAAAAAAAAAAAAACGACTGTCCAATTTAAATTTTTTTCTAAAAAAACTTCAAATGACAGGTATATTTATGACTATGACTACAAAACTTCTAAACAACAATCAACAAAGGTCTAATTATTTTCAAAAGCGTTTGTGCAATATAAGAATTTAACTAGAACACTTTAGTTATAATAACATAAAAAGATAGTTCTTTTGGATCGGGCTATATTGAATTTAATGGTGCTACGGAATCAACATTAGGAAGCCATTAGAGAGCCAATAAATTCAATTAAAAGTTATCATCCAAAATTAAAAATTTATCATACGAAACTAAAATATATTATCATTCGAAATTGACCTATATTATCATCTGAAATTGACCTATGTTATCATTCGAAATTGACCAAAATTATCATCAATACAAAATACAACTTATCATTCATAACCTCCTCACTACCACCACCATCACCAACAGCAGCAACACAACCACAAAAATAACAATAACCACCATACCGCCACCACTACCACAATCGCAGCACCACCACCACCACAACAATAAAGGTAGCCATTACCAACATAACAACAACCACAATAACAAAAACAAAAAAAGTGGAAAAAAAGAAAAATGGACAAGCTTATTGGCTATTTATTGGCTAGCGAGCTCCATAAACTTTCTCTATTGAATATTTTTAACAAAATAAGTTGATACACTCATACACCGTACGATAACCACAAGCTTAAATAGCAAATATATAGTTTATCTAGATATCTTATTAATTAGATATTCAAATGTCGAATATTCTACGTCCCAAAAAAAATATTGAATAATCAACTCAACAATGCTTGCTAACCAATAGAAATTACTAACAGTCAATCAACAACTTAAAATAAAATAAAACATCGTCACAAAAAAAAACTTAAAAATCTAATATTTTATAATTATTTTATGTAATTACTCTTTTTCTTTTTATTCCTTCTTCTTTCATATTTAAATACCATAATTTTACTTACCACCACCACTAGTTATCACTAGTCATTGCCGACTTCAACTTTCCAACCGCCTCTCGGCGACTTTTCCTTCAACCCCTACCCACTACCTCACTTTTGATAATATACATATTATTTACGATTTCAGATGATTTATTTCACTGAAATTCGAAAATAGTCATACCCTTTTTATTAAAACAATCCTACTCAGCTCATCAAACCTAACTGCCAATATTAAAGAAAAAGCACAAAATATTTTGAAGATAAAATAATAAAAAAAAAGTATAGATGAAACCTGCACGGAGTGACCATTGAATATAATGAATTTCCTATATAATTAATGATGCCAGCATATAAGACTAATAAAAATCTGCATAGAGAAACAATTGGCAATTGATTACGCCCACAAATTAGAAACGACAATGGAAGTTAGCGACATAGAAAGGAACGTGCATGTGGCTTGTGATATGGAATCTTATTTCAATCTTTTCTTGGTGTATGTAGTAATGTTGGTAAATAAATAAAGGTAACTTATCAAACCGAGTCTGCATTGAAGAAGAAGAAAGTGACACATCAATCTTATATGTATGTACGGTTACGTTGTACCACTCAATTGCCAAATTTTCTTTGCTCCATAAATCAACTCTTTGAATTCCCAGTCAATGCTTAGACCATAATGCTACTTCTTCCATATAAATCTTATCTTCTTAAGACACCATCTTATTATGGGTCAAAAGTTGAATATATGTTCATTAATGGGTTAATTACTTAATTAGAAAATTATTCTTGAGTAAAAAATTAAAATTGGTTTTTAAAAAAATTTTAAATCAAATATTTTAATTTTTAACAAAGTTTTATTTACTAAAATTTTTTGAGAATTATTTCTATTAGATAAATTGATATTTCTGTTGTTTTTAGTCAAAATTTTAATATATATTAAATAAATAAGTGTCTAACAAATTTTATAATAAAATAATTAAGCCTCTAAAAAATATATTCAAAACGATTGAAGATTAATGTATTTGATAGAATAAGTTTTGAAGATTTATAGAGAATTATAATTCGTTAGGAACTAAAATATAATTTTTTAAAAACTAATTTAAATGTTAATTTGTTAATTTTTTAAGTTGATAATCAGAGAAATTAAAAAATATAAACATAATTTGTATGTAATTGGCCATTTCATGCTTCTCCATATTTATATCAAATTCTTTCAAACTCCATTTTTAGATATACTTTTATCAACTTTTGTTTTTAAAACAAGCAAAAATCTGTTCAGATTTATAGATATTTTCTAAGAACAGTTGGTTCAAACCACGTGTGATCTATAGTACAACGATGGTAATTGATGACATAATTATCGGCCAGTGTTTTTTTTTTTGTCTACATATATAGCAGATGTACCAAATAATAGCCCTAAAAACAATTAAGCTTTACTTTTAACAAATTTATTGTAGTTGGTATATCCTCCAACTCCTTACATACAAATGCAATCTCCGTAATAAGTTGGTTTACTTAATTTTCAAAGAGATATCCCACATTCAAAATCACTGTTTCAATTTGTCCCTATTTGAAATGGTATGTAGTAAAATCCCATCTTGCTTCATTTTCTATTGTCAATTAATGGCAATGATTCCATGGTGGAATCTGAGAGATAAAAACCTACTCATCCGTGCCATTAAAGAAAACAATTAAGAACCCTATAATGCATATATGGTCCTACACACACATAGGGACCATCCTCTTAAGTAGGGTTCCCTCTTGATTGTGGTTGTTGTAGCAATGGACAATGGACATGCATGAGACATAGGGAACTTAATTAGGGTTGTGATTTGTGAATACCAAAATAAGTAGGGAACAAAAACCAAAATTTTTGGTTCTGAATTGATGGGCCTGCTTAATAGGCTAGGCCCAGTCCAAAACATGTAGGACATGTTTGTCATCAAAATATGTTGTTTACATGAGTTGGATCTTGACCTTAATTGCAACCTTGTCTTCATGATAATGTGCTCATAATTTTTTATTCTTGAAAAGCAATTTAGAAAAATTGGGAATGTAATTAAGTTTTAATTATGATGCATTTAATTATAAAAGATAAAGAAATACAACATATATATATATATATATATATATATATATATATATATGTATATATATATATATATATAT
>JASCZI010001184.1:0-18872 GCA_036250425.1 Stylosanthes scabra | reverse complement strand
AAATGGGCTTTATGCCAAGCTAACTAACCCACTTGTGGATCAACCCAATCAGCCCAAAACATGCATTTTGTCATCACAATAATTTGACACACTTAATGACTCAACACAGTTAAAAAAATACCGAGCATTAAACTCGGGTCATTTTCCTAGGAATCGAAAATAGTGGTTTGTGTTTGGTTGTGAAAAGAGTTTGGGTTTCAATAGTTGTGGATTGAGAAAAGAGAGTAAAAAGCAGAATATGATAACAACAATGACTAAAGAGTGCTTGGCATTGGGTTGAAGTATTGTGCGTCCCTATAATCACTGCCAGTCCTAGTTTAGATGGTTTGTCACGATGAGGAGTTATCCACTACTGTCTAATGGTCGAGTGGTGAGATTAGCCCCTATCCGAATGTCCTAGGTATACACAATAATGAAAGACCAAGGTATTCCGTGAACTAGAATAACCCATCAAATTCACGTCGTTAAGGTCTTCTTGTTATTGACAGGGACGTAGCATTAACGGTATCGAACTAACCCTGGCTCATCCCATCCGTGCCTTTAGGGACCAGTAGCTAAGATCATCCGCACACTTCAACCCATGGCTAAGGCACAAAAACACTACTCCATACTAACAGTAATCATAATAACATAAATAAAACAGGTAGAATAACAACAAGACATGGAAAATGAAACAGTAAAATTATATTGAAATCAAACGGACAAAATAACAGTATATAAAACAGATAAATGAAAAGCGGTAAAATATTTGGCCAGTGTGGCTTACAAAATGGAAAACCTAAAGCAACTAAAGAAATTTAAAAAAAGTGTATGAAGGGTTGTGTCCTCCAAAGGGTGTGGTCTCCCTATTTATAGGCGCTGTCCGAGCTTGTGTGCGTACGCGTTGCCCAGTCTGTGCGTACGCACCTCTGTCGCAAACTTTGGCATCACATTTGGTGGGTGTGTACGCACCACTCTTCCAATGCGTACGCACAGGCGTCAGAGTTGGCTTCCAAGCTTTTCTTCATGATTTCCTCGTCCCTTTCGCCCTTTTTAACCACTTCCGTTCCAATTCTAGCCTATTTAACCTGAAACGCTTGAACAAACAAATCAAGGCATTGAGCGGAACGGGAAACGGGTGAATTTATAGCAGAAAATTAGCTAAAATAGCATATGTTCACAATTTAAGTTCTAAGGAATAATTATTCATGAATGCGCTCGTTTCGCAGGTATTTAAGTTATCTGAGGTTGATAAAATTGCTATTTAAAACACAGAGTAATCCATCTAAAATGGGTTTATCAAACCTCCCCACACTTAAATATTGGCATGTCCTCATGCCCAAGTAAATCGAACAAGAAAGAGACTACACAAGTGTCATGCTGAGAATAAAACTACAAAGATAGAAGGAAACAAAAATTGTGCAAGAGCATTACAGTAAATGCTAACCCCACAAATCGGTTAAGCCCTCAAGATGATAATTGACTTACACTGCATGAAAGGCCACGAATCATAGGATCGAGCTCTAAGAACCTTTCCCGGTCGTGTGTCTACTCTATTCACTCTCGTGTTTCGGGCTTAAAAAGCCTCTCAGTTTCTTCCTAATCCTGCTTTTCGTAACTTGTCTTCATCTAGCCAATCAACATCAAGGTTTATACCTGTGTAGCATCAAAAGGTCTTTCGAGGGTTGTAATGAGGCCAAGGTCTTCGGAAGTTTTGTTTGGATAGGTGAGCTAAAGACTTGAACGCTTTGATTAATTTAGAATGCACATATCCTCTTGTTCTTCACTCTTTTTTCCATGTGCATCCTAGACTCACAATTTTTACATAATATGCAATTTTTCTTTTGATTTCACAAATGTACTTTATTATGGTAGCTACTTGAAGTGACAATTTTCTTTGAGAATATGTACAATCTATTCTTTTTTTTCTTTTTTGACAATTATATATTTTTTTCTTGTCACTTTTTCTTATATTTGATGAATTGTGCAGATGCCTACATTTATTTCTAATGCATACATGTATCCCAAATGCTTTAAAAAATTTCAAAATCCTCCTTTTTATCCACTCAAAATAATTTCTTTCTTGATTCCTTTCCTTTTCTTCTCTCGAAAGCAATTAACCACTAAATCCTAGATTAATCAAAGATTAAGTGGAGGACAACCATGGTTTTTCGCTTTCTAGGCTTGTAATGTGCTAATTCAAAATAAAAGGGTTTCAAGGCTCAAAGTTGGTTCCAAAGGATGATGTAAAGGGTTAAGCCATTTGGTTTGTGAGCTATAACGGAAACAAGGCTTTAATCATATGAATACACAGATATATACAATAATGAACATAAAGAATCAGGCAAGCTACAAATCACAATCATAGAAGAGAAAATAACACATAAGAAGGAACCACAATGTTAGGCTCACAACTCTGTTGGTTTGTGTGTTCTTTTCTCTAATCTTTGATTGGGTAACTTTAATGCAAGTGTAAAGTCAAACAGAGTTCACAGCGGAGCAAACAGAGTTCACACACAAAAAAGAGAATGAAAAATATCTACAAACCATCCTAGATATAAACATAATAAAGTAGGTAAAGAGTTTTAGACAAAGATTAAAACTGGACCCTTTTGTTTTGTGATGCCGTCTGACGGTGCCCTCCCCACACTTGAAAATTGCACGGTCCTCTGTGTTATGAGGAGCGGTCATACGTCTAGAGATTAGCTAGCGGGGTCCGGTGCAGCTTTCAGCAGAACTCTTTGCTGGGTCAGCGTTCTTCTAGCCGCAGAGATCACCATCATAGTTCCAAAATCGCGGATCATCCCCTTCTAAGCTGCTAGAGGTAGAGTATGCGAGCCCCCACAAATTATGAAGGTCTTCATGTTCTGCTTCTTCTTCAGGATCTTTTTCTACTTCTGTATCCTGGGGTTCCTCCTCAGGATCTTGAGGAAGATCCTTGTCTACCTCACGAATGGTATCTTCCATATACTCGGAATCACTACTGATCGCAATTACCACCTCAATAGGTTTATGCTAATGTAACTTCAAAATCTTGCAACAATTTCCACACTCATCAGAATTTCATCAAACTTAATACTCATGTATGTCATCTAAAACAGTTTGAACACTAAATTATATCCAAACTTAACGGCGGTGGACAGCGGCAGTTCCGATCGGTGATCTGGTGATCTCCAATGTTACATGCAAACACTTTGACAACATGCAGCAGCGTTTTCGGTAACAATGGTAGCCCCAACCAGCGACAATGGCAGCAACCACTAGGACCGCATTGCAGCAGCAGTATTGCTATCGTAGAAGCGGAGGAGCTTGGCATGCAGGGACAGCGGCGACATCAGCGGCACGAGCAACGCGAACAACAACGACTTCCAGCGTAGGGAGAAGGACGGCAGTAGCAGCTACGCATGAACCACAACAACAACAGCAGCAGCGACATCCACTCCATTCAGTCTTCGTCCCAAGCTCTACGGTGACGGTAGGACAGATCAGCGACGGCAGCAAGTACCAACAGCAAGGGACGGCAGAAGTGCCGACGACAAGAACCGCTTGAGCAGCAGCTACGTAGGGGAGTTTCTCCTTCCTCCATCATGTCTTATCTCGTTCTCTCCCTCCCTCTCTCCGTCAGGTTCTGCTCTGTCCTTCTCTCCCATCTCTCTCTTAAGCTCTCTCATTCTCTTATCTCTCTCACCCTCATGCATGATTCTTGTTTTTCTTTGGTTCTCCTTTCCTGTTTCTCAACCTGACGTTATATTCCCAAAGCAAAATAGTGGGTACAATAAGATAAGAAAACTCCATAAAGGTTAAGATATATAAACTCTCTTATGTTTGCTCACATGCGAATGCGAGATGACATTGGGCTTCGTATATGTTACATTTTTTTTTAGTATATACTCTTTCTTTTTTCATGAAAAATTTAAAATAAGACACATCACTCCCTAATTAAAATTAATTATATTTTAATCCTCAACTTTTTATTTCGTAAATCAAATTCGTCCCTAAATCACTCATATTATTTAAGGACTAATTTATCTTATAAAACAAAAAGTTTGGACTAATATGACTTATAAACAAAAGTTAAGAACTAAAAGATAATTAATCTTAGTTGGGACTAATGTGTTTGTTTTCAAATTTTTTAGGCGCAATCAGTATATACTCTAAATTTTTTTATTTAAATAAATTTGGTAGTTGATATGATACAATGAATTGAAATCAATCGACACTCATGTCTATACAATTAGTCCTTTTATTTTTGCTTGCTTGTTTCCAAATTCCTATATAGAAATAGTGAAAGAAACATAAAGTGTTGGTATATTCATGATTTATAGATGAACAAATACATTATTACAGCTCCTTAATCCAAAGAGTGGGAGCTCATAAGTTTTGCCCTCAAACTGAATACATAACAAATAATAAAGAGCTAGATTCAAAATTTATTTAACAATAACATGGTAATTATTACCGATCATTGTAACAACAGATAGATAATTAAGAAAAAAACTTCAAGAAAAATATGAACACAACAAGATGCAATTAAGCATACAAACTTTATCAAACCTTTTGTTCAAGACCAGAGGATTCCCTATTGGCCATGGAGATAGCTCGGAACTTGGCTAAGAAGAATCCCAAGGAGTGACCAAGAACAGCAGCTATGAAGATTCCTCCATTGAAGGACATGACAGCAAGCATGACCAAGTAGAGGAAGCTGATCCGGAAGAAGTACACAACGGCCTGAACCACCACACCGAGAGCCGGTTTAGCCCCGTGGCGAATCGGGGGCTGGTTGGAGAGAATCTCAATGCCCAGTGATAAGAAGAAAACAAAGAAGAGTGCCAATGTGTACATGCCAGCTCTGTGGTTTGGCCAGCCAGAGAAAAGCACTGTGCCATGTTCCCCCCAATAGAAGCTCATCTGCATATTCATGTCCATGTTGGTGCCATTATCAGTCATATTTGGCATATTTGGCATATCCATGGTTTCTTGCTTTGGTGGTGACTTATTGAGAATTCACTCACTTTGACTGAGACAAAGGGAGATAGATATTGGGGTTGCAAGATTGGTTTGCAGAGTTTACCTTCTAATTCTATTAATAAAAAGAGTAAGGAATATTCTTGCTGTATTCAAAGTTTGATGTGTAAGTATGATTATAAATATTTAGCTAGATAAATTTGCATAAAACTATTTTATATATGTGCTAAAAATGAGAAATGTCAATTAATTTTATTATCAAAATTATATTTCAATTTTAGGTACCTAATTTATAGTTTCTGATGATTAAATTATAATTTTCAGTTTTTTATATATGAAGTTTTCGGAAGTGGATCTTGTATTACTCAATTTAATCACTAAAACTAGAATATATTATGAAAGAAATTTCATAACAATACAAAAAATTCAAACTCACAAAATAGAAAAATTTTCAGTAATAAATTAAATGAAAATTTTATTTTCATAAAAAAATAAACAAAATTTTAAATACCAAAAACCATTAGTTTAAAATTTTCATTTAATTTATTAACTTTTCCCACATAAATAAGAATACATTATATGATTTGTTCCAAGCAACGTTTGCTTTATGAACTCTTGTCCACTTTTATATTTAATAATTATTAATTTAAATGCGTAAATAGTATTACTTTCATCCCATTAATTAAAAAGGGGATGAACCAATGATAATAGATGATGACAAAAACTGAGAGTAACATGAACTTGGTTGGCTGTGTATTTTAAAGTTCCTAGGTGTGCAATGTTTTGTCCATATCTTGGCTGTCGTTAATCACGGAGTTCACATCAGTCCATTTTCTCCTTTTTTTATATGGATTGGACTCCAATAAAACAAATATAAGAACGACAAGAGCTTTTCACTATAATTGCTTAGTAAAATATCGGTTACACCATTCAACGAAACCATAGTGTGTTTCCTATAGCTGAGTGACATAGATTTTATCGTCTTAGCTATCTTAGGATGCCACGCTTACAATTTAATGCGACATGTTAATACTGTTTAAGTAGAAGTTAAGGGTTTTTTTTTTTTTTAACTGTAAGTAGTAGTTTTTTTTATAGGATTGTCCTCTATATATAGGCGCTTGATGGTGTAGAGATATATAGAGATTTGATGTTTTATCATTTTGTATAACTGACTCATTCTGGTGTGCAGCCCATTAGCTTATTCAAGAGGAGTGAAGTTATGGGCTTGCTGGCCATTTGGTCCATCTTGTATGGACTGGGCTGTGACATGGGAAGACGGTGTGTTTGATTTTGAGTTGTCTCATTGTCTCATTTTGTATGAGTTATCTTATTTTCACTCACTTTTGTGTTGCTCCTAAATTACAAAATTATTATAATATTATACTATCATTTTTTTTATTATCTCTACATATTTATATTTTTTGTGGTGTTATGTACTCTGCATATGAATAATTGTATTATTTTTTAATAATATTTATTATGTTTTTAAAAGATAGTCATTTTATTTCCTTTGATTTATAATATTTCTATTAAACATGGACCTTTTCTTACTGAAATATTTCATAATTCAATGTCTTCAATGTTCATTAAAAATAATTTATCCAAATATTTCATAATTCAAATTGATTTTAATTATACCAGAAATCAATCAAAATAAATGATAACACATATCAATTCAAAATTTAACTTCAAACCGCATATTTTTAATATTTCTTTTTGAATTGTCTATATTAAAAATAAGAGTTATGCTATGTGTATACTAAAATCAGTTACTAAAATTGGATATTAGTGTATAATGCACATTAAATATAAAGGGTAATGCTAGGCGAACACCTAATTTACCTAACTAAGTTATTTAAATTTATATATAATTTAATTCATTTTAGTGTGTATTTTGTATTCAATAAGTATTATACATTGGTGGCTAATTTTAGTGTGCGAATAAAATTATTGTAAAAATAATTCATGATATTATTAGACAATACTATCTACTGTTTAGAGTATAGGTTAGGAAAGTTTTTCGATATATCGCTTTAGGGGTATATTCGGTATATCTGTAACCGTTTAATTTTAAGTAAAACATAAACAAAAGAATCAATGCTTTTTGTTGTAGTGATACAATGACGATTTTATTGAAGAGATGAACTGTAAAACATAGTAAATTAGCGTAGAACTTTTTTCCATATAATACAACATTAATGATGTGATATAATCAAGGATAAACACATAGCTCATCTTTAAATTAAAACCAAATAATACATATTAAACCCTAATAGTTCTTTAGTTGAAAAAAAATTAATTTTATTGGTTAAATTGATATATTCTTAAATCAAGAAATTTGTTTAATACCCATCCCATTTATCTATTATTTCTCTTTTTAAAACATAATGTGACATATTTAGAATAGGTTAGGATAAAGTCCAATAATATTGTATTCTAATAATAAAATATTCAGTAAGTACTAATGATGTTATTGTATTTATATAGATTTATACAGAATTTATAAATTGTAACTCTTGAAATTTCAATATTTCAAAATAATTTTAAATAGTTATATTTTTCCACATCATTTTTTTAATTAAAAATGATGTTAATTTTAAATCAATTTAAATTAATATTATTGTACGTTTTTTTCCTTAATTTAATTTTAAAAAAAATTCAGATATTTAACAATTAATGTAATTCTAATATTTTTTTTTTCACTTTTTTTATAGTTTATAGTTTATAAATTCCTATTTTTATAAATTATAATCATTTGCTTTTATTTTATTTTTATTTTCTATTTTCTATATTTGTTAGGTGCATATTACCCTCCATCACATTTTTTTTTTTTTGTCAAGATCTTCTATCACTTCAATTAGTGTGCAATATACACCCACCCACACCACTTCTTAGGTCATATTCCCACTTCATAGGGCCTTATCTAATTCATGTGAATTCCAAGTCCAAGCAGAACCCATTTACATGCGGCAACTTCTCTTTAAAATTTTGTATGCTGCACTTTTGGATTCATTAATTGGCTTCGCTATCCGGCTGCATATCTCACACATTCAGGCACTAAGGACATCACCATTACGTCACCCACGTGATCCATCATGTGTTTTTCTGGACATATGTCTCAATTCCATTGTTAGATAAAAAATATCTATACACCTATACCAACTAACACCTATATCGGATAAATTTCCTTTCATAATTTGTAAAGTTATTAATTGATTTGGCTAAAAAGTTAAAGTTTTTTTCATAAACACTCTCTCCACAATTCACACAGACTACTCATTACTAGAAGCTATTTTTCCCGCAACTGGAAATCGAGCTTAGCGTGGCTTTCTAGGAAGCAAACATGTTTACCACCTATGCTCAAGCCCTAGCCACAAGACTACATTAATGCGCTTTAGGAGTTTCAAACACTATATTGGACATTATTTCACCTGTACAGTAAATCTATGTAAAAATATACCTATTCCATTTTATCTGGTTATCACAAATGAGTCCAATTTTGGGCCTCATAGCCCATAAAAAGCTGCATAATACCAAACCTAAGCCTCACACAGCCAAGTTCGAACCCTATAGGTAGGCAGCCGAGGCAGCAGCTAAGTGGTGGAAATGATCTCCTAGAAGCTACATATGGGGGTTCGATCCCCAGTGATGGAATGCGATTTTTTTTTGTCTAAGGAGAGGCTCGAACCCGAGACTTCTTACAACGGGGGGAGGAGGTAATGCCATATGAGTTACAACTCATCAGCAGTGATGGAAAGTGACTTAAGTGTGTGTGGGTGAGTGGGTGTGAGTTGCGAGACCTAGTATCATAGTTATCAAAACCGGATCGATCGGTTCGATCATAAAACCGGTGAACTGGACCCCAAACCAATTCGGTCCGAGATAAAGATCGTTTTTGCTATTGGACCGATGCGAACCGGTCAAACTCGGTCGAACCGGACGAGCCACAGCTAGGCAAGCCTACGGCACTCCTATCTCCGCTTGTCCACCGTAGGCTAGTGCTGAATAATATGAAATTTCTTAAAAATTTGAGAAAGTGGGGGATCGAACCCATTTCCCATGCCTTGCAACAAAGAGATATTGCTGCTAGGACACATTTTACACTTTGTAATTTAGAAGCTAATTATATTATTTAATAATAAATGGGCCAATGGTTTAATTAGCGGTCCAACAGTCGAACTAGTGACCCGGTGACCCTGTACTCTCGCCGAGTCGATTACCGGTTCGGTTTTGATAACTATGCCAAGTATTGGGCGTTGTCCAAAAAAAAAGTGTGGTGTGTGAGTGATAACCAAAAAAAAAAAGTGTAGCGTGTGAGTTGAGGGTGTGTGTGTTGACAAAAAAACAAAAAAAACCTGGCACAGCTTGAAATTCTAGCGATATAGCCTTGTTTACATTTCATGTTTAAGGGAGGATTTCCCATATGTCAGTCTGTTTCCCTGTAATACCATGTGATAGTTATTATGACCATTTAGATTGCACCATTATTTATCCAATGGTTTAGATTTGCGAGGTATCCCTGCAGTGGCTTCTTGAAAGTAGACCTATCCTTGGGACTTCAACCGGTCAAGCATTTTTACCTTCATAAGCTTGGAGTTCAAATGTTATGGAGTTAAGCGAAGCTTTTGTGTATTGTCTGCTCGGCTCTGAGCCGATTTGTTAATGATGGTTCATGGGCTGGCTTATTTGGGCCATTAAAACAAACGAAATGTGGGCCTTTATTATGTTGTAATTTAAAATTATTGTTTTTGTACAAGGTTTAAGTATATTTAAATGGTTATTAGATTTAGCATTAAGCTAATCTCATATCTTCTAGTTGAAGGAAAAAAATTGATTACACAATTGGATCAGTTCATTCATTTAGGGTTCCACTTTCTTCACATGTCTTTCGTTGTTTATGCGATCCTCCAGTTGCGGAAACTTAGGTGGTGGAGTTTCATTCTTCGTGTTCAATTACCCGACGACAATGTCTTCTCAGAAGATTGAGCAGAGCTACCATTTTGCAAGGGATGTTCTGGCCGGGTCAACATTAGAGGAGATTGAGCAGAGCTACGAGAAAAGATGGATGCCTGAAACGAACGAACTAGATTGGGTACTACTTTTTTACTCAACTATTTGCAAATGATTCCAGTTAAAATCGGCAACCCATTAACATGTTTGTAGACAGTTTGTGAAAAAAACAAAACCATCGTAACATTTTATTTGCTCCTTCAACTACTGAGTCGGGAATTAAAATCTTTTGAAAATCGCATCCTATAATGACAGCAATGTCGCATTTTAGGCATTGGAATTCAGAATTTCTTGGTAAAAAGATGACCAAATTAGGCGATCCAAACTAATACCAAACTACAACATAATTGATTGTTCTACTTATTGACTAAGTCATGAAATCGAACTCCAACACTTCCATTTTATTTGTTTTTAAATTGGCGACAACACTGATATATGATGATATGGGATTTAAAATCATTTGAAAACTGCTACCTATAATAACATCCATGTAACATTTTAGGCATTGGAATTCACAATTTCTTGGTAAAAGGATGACCAAATTATGCCATCCAAACATACAAGAAATCAACATAGACGTTAATTGTTCTACTAATTGACTAAGTCATCATACCGAATTCCAAGACTTCCATTTTATTTGTTTTTAAACTAGCGACAATAACGCATGGTTCAGATGCATGAAAACAGGATAAGTGGTGCCAGTTATAAAACCAGACAAAAAAATCACTTGTTGACGTGCTAAATGAAGCCAAGTTAGGGAATCAAAGATTATTTGATTTAAGATCAATATTAATTACAACACATGAATATTTTTTGCCAATTACTATTTACAAATTAAGTGCAGAAAAAAATCACTCATAGCAAACCAGTAATCTTTTCTGCAACAGTACGCGTTTAATAAGGAAAAAATTAGTTTAATGTAAAATGGTGCCTTTTTAAACACATCAAAGCAACAACAAATGAAAACGTGTATCTTCTGGGTTTTAATATGTTAATGAAATTGACAACTTCATTTGTTGTCATATTCTAACATACAAAAGGAAAACTAACTAGTCCCAAACTTATAAAGATGTTACTCTTAACAAGAGGGGATTAATAGAAGGGGATTTCCCACAAGCCAAATAGTGTATCTTTTCACGTGCTGGAAAATAATAAAAAAGAAACAGTAAAGTGAAATTAAAAGAGTGCAATTACTAAAAAAATTGTATAATGCAACAAAGAGAAACACTTGAAAGTTTCAGACTTCAAATATTCACTAAACCAGAAGTAAGATGCAAAATAAAACCCCGAAAGGTGTCCCCAAAAAATGGCCATGGAAATTTGATCCGTGAAGAGCATCCTAACACAATATCTTCCTGTATTTGTTATATGTAATTCCCGCATTCTTAAATCCAACAAATTCAGCCATTAGTAATATCAACAACAAACTATCCATGGAAAATTAATTATTTTAAAAGATCAGATAAGGATGCAGGATTAGTGATGTTCGAATTAATCTTACCAAAAAAGAAAAGGTTAACAGTTTTTGCTCATAATCTCCAACCCTCATGAAGCTCCGAATTCTGACAGGTCTCACCGGTTTGGGAAGACAGAACTACAAGATCAATCCCAGCTGAATCGCGGTTTAGGAAGACTGAACTACAAGATTAATCCCAGCTGAATCGCTTCCTGTCTGGGAACACCTCCTACTGACCCGTCAATAAGAGAGAACTCTTTCGACGTCGCGAAATTACGTAATCACGGACCTCACATGAGGATAGCGGGGCTAAAGGTGGACGACAATGGCAGTGCAGCACCGTCCCTAACCAGCAACGAAGCTAAGAAAACAACAAAACCATACTATAACATGTCTAACAATGGATAAGTAGAGATTGGGACATCTACAAAAAAAAAAAAGCACGATTCCGGGTAATATTGGGTCCAAGGCCCATTATAATTGGTTGGTTGTTTTGGACATTTAAATAACAAAACAAGGGATAATTTGGTCAATTCACGCTTCACTTTGGGACAAAAAAATTTTGGCTGACCAGGTATCCACTGTCACATGATGTTACAGCAAAACAAACTAGTACATGGGAAAGTTTTCCCATGTTTAAACAACATTGTATCACAAACTAGTTCTCTTAAAAATGAGGAACCGAGTCAAAGACAAAAACGCACTCAATTTATTAGCCAAGAGATTCCATATAAATAAGGGAGCTACTAATAACTCATCCAGTAGGTATGATCTAATATCCCATACACCGCAAATCCAAGCATTATTTCATAAGACTCATTCAACTTGAATGTGAGAGTTCTTTTAAAGGAATAAACCCCTACTAATCAAAGGAGTCCCCGTCGTACCCACAAGTGCTCATCTTAGGTTTGTCATAATATCAACTTTCGTTTATAAAAAATTCTTTAACCTTGGTGTAGTTTGTGAAGAGGACCAGGAACGACAACTAGAAACAATGGTTAAAATTTTAAATAAACACTTTGACCTCAAGTCCTCAACTCACCCATGGACCATGCACACAAGAATAATGATCGAAGGTTCTCACTCTAAAACGGTGTAGAAGGGCACTCAACCCCTAACAAACTAGCCAACAACACCAAAAGGATTCTCGGCATTGTGCAAACTCAGATGACACTAGAACAAAACTATAACCACTCTTTGCAAAATTAGGACTCATAAGATTGGCCATTGGATCCGCCTATGACAAATGAAAATCACCTATTTGTAGAAGCACAATTACAATGTTATGTTGCTAGGTAGAGGTACTAATCCCTCGGCAACAAGCCAATAGGTGACCACCTACATGGATTTCAAGCAAGAAATATCTCCTCGGTGACAAAAGATGAAAGTGATGCCATTCTTGGAAGTTGACTCCCATAGTAGTGTTAGCGAGGGCAGGCTAAATTGAAGGCGCAAGCGGCATTGTGATGAACTTGTGTGGTCATGGAAGCTACTCCTTTCATCAAAGGAATCTAATGTATTTGGCTTCTTTCAAAACCATGACAAGCCCACCGACCTTTGAAACTAGGATAAACTTGGAGAGAGTTGTGGACGTCGTTAGATGTCGCACCTTTCCAGTCAAAACAAATCAATGTTCAATTCCTTGCCACAGGGAAGGTGGGATTTTTTTTAATATCGCCCTAAAGGCTCCTAATACATTTCATGTATGGATGGGATTGCTAAAGCAAAACATACACAACAACTTGTTGGACATAACAAAATTAAATGAGCTGATAAGTCCACACATAAATGCGTAGATCGGTTCAATAAATCTTGTATCAAAAACACAAGTTAATGGATTCAATAATAAGTCTTTATCTTGCAAATAACCCACTCAACACAGATTTAAGGAAACATCCATCTACTAAACTTACCCAAAGCATGTATAAGATCTAAAACATTGTTGTGACGAACAAGTCATTTAAGTGGTAACAGTGAATAACCTTGTTCTTGAAAGAAACAATATAAACGATATATAGCTCTGAAATGAATGTTAGACGAAATGTTCAAGAAACAAGATTTAGGAAATTTGAAAGTTTTTTTTTAAATGGAAATATCTAGAAGTAAAAAAGGAAAATTGCGTTGTATCCAAAAAAGTAGATAATTGAGTTATTTAAGGAATTTGAAGTTTTAATTTTCTAGGTGCCAACCCAACTTTGACTCTTATGAACTAATAGTCTACAACTCCCTTGTCCAATTAACTGAAGATACAAAAAAATCCCACCCCCTTACCAAAGGTTAATTTAAGGGTTTTTATCTGACCAATATTCGACCAGCATCAGTTTTTTATAAAATACACTAAGTCACTACAACAAAACACAATCATACATTCTATTTAAAAAAAATCACAATCATACATTATTTTGTTGGTAGTCAAAAGCACCACCAATGAAAGTTTAAATATTCATTTCTATTTGGAACTTGTTTTTAGGTTTTAGTCTATACAATGATACTTGACGATGTTGACATGACAATGATGATATATAGGTAGTCACAATTTAAAGTTACTTTATTTAATTTAACATCTATAATTTTATATAAATAATATCTATAATTATATACTTATAACATCTAATATTATGCATTTAATCCAATAACAATTAATAAATAAAAATGAAAGTAAAAATAAACAAGTTCTGACTCCTTATATATAATATTTGATGCAATGTCGAAGGGGATACTAGAACCTGACTAAAGACTTTATTTCCTCACCGTTTGGATCGAAAATAAACCAAACTTAAAAAAATAAGTTATGACTACTTATAAACACCTAACTATACCTATCAAAAATTTTTCATGACAATTACGTAAATAAGTACCTCATAACCTGCAATTAACTCTGCCATTGTAGTTTGAATTTGTTATTAACTCTACAACAACAACATAAACAAAGCCTTGTCCAACTAGGTGGGGTCGGCTACATAGATCAAACGACGTCATTGAGCTCTATCATGAATCATGTCTACAGAGAGACCGTTTACATGTAGATCTCGCTTGACCACGCCATGGATGCATGGTCTTCTTAGGTCTTCATTTTCCTTTCACCCCTTATATCCACCTTCCATCTCATCCACCCTCCTAACTAGGTGCTCTGTTGGTCTTCTTCTCAGATGTCCAAACCACCTGAGACACGATTCTCACATCCCTTCGACGGCTAAACTTACATTCCATATATTCCGTCTTGCTACGGCTTATGCGTAGACCATACACTTCTAAAGATTCTCTACATAAATCCAACTTCTCATTTAGGTTTTCCATTCACTCTCCCATAAAGACGTTATCATCGACAAAAAACATGCATCATGGCACAAGCTCTTGGATATGCTCTGCGAGCACTTCCAAAACTAATGTGAAAATGTATAGATTTAAGGATAATTCTTGGTGTAATCCTATACCAATAGAAAATTCCTCTGTCACACCACCTTGGGTTTTCACACTAGTTGTAGCCCTATCAAACATGTCTTTAATTGCGTGGATATATGCGATCCTAACTGTCTTCCTTTCCAAAACCTTCCATAAGACCTTCCTCACACCCCATCGCGCATTTTTTCCTAATCAATAAACACCATATGTAAATTCATTTTATTTCTACGATGCCCCTCCATCATCCTTCTTAACAAGTATATAGTTTCAGTGGTGGATCTGCATGGTATAAAACCAAATTGGTTCTCCGATACTTATTGTGTCTGTTGTCTCAACACCTATTTTATCACCCTTTTCTAGGGTTTTCAAACAGGAGGGCTTGCCCCCATTTAGACTCAGCCCGTTTAAGCCCAGTTTATATATGGATTGGAATTTTCTAGCCTGACCCATTTATGACCAGCTCGACGAGCCCTACTGCTTGTAATTTTTCATCCACTTTAGAGCCTCTTTTACCTTGAAAACTCGAATCCTTCTATAGTAGTCGAAATTTTGATCTCCTTCTCTCGTGCATAACCGACCAAGGCTCGAAAGAGTCTTCTGTCCTTCACTAAATAACTCATAAAAGTAGCTCTTCCACCTTTCATTAATCTTCTCATCTTGAGCCAAAACCTCTTCATCTTGTCTTTTATGCATTTATCATGATCCAAGTCTCTCGTTCTTCTTTCTCGACTCTTTGCGATTTTATAGATACCTTTTTCTTCTTCCTTTGTGCCTAAAGACTGACGGAGTCCCTCGTATGCTCTTGTTGAGAACGTGTTATTAACTCTCACGTGTTTAAATTAATGTGACCTAAGTTAATTAGTTAATTGAAGCAGGACATTGTATATAAAGAATTCTAGTGTATGTTATGCAGTGTGATTTTCCATATGCTATGCAGAACTGCTTTCAGATTCTCGCAACTACTCTTTATTAATTATTAGGTTCTTCTTTGAACCACAAACTCTCCCACACACTCGTGCTGGTTGAAGGGTTTGAACTTTGAACACTATATGAATTTTTTATTTTAGTATTGATTTGATCATACCGTTAAATTTGACGTGAAGATTATCAATACTTTACCAAGTAATAATAGCTAGACATATAAATGTATAACCTTTTAAATTCTATGAATCAAAACCAAAAGAAGATTGTAAAAACCAAAACTGAAAAACAGGTATCTAACAAAAGCTTCGTTTTTATTCTTTTATTTTTAATTTAAACAGAAAAAGAAAACCCACTCTTCAAGAATTTAACATAAACACAAAACATGCATCAACGGAAGTAACTGAAAAGTCCATACTTCTCAGTTCTCTCTACCGAACTCGCAAATCCAAAGGCTTATTATTAGAAGAATCCGGTAGAGGCGTCCTAAACGCTCGAGTACCGAAAATCAAGAACCCGATGACGTGGCCGCCAATTGCGACAATAAAAACCCCTCCGTTAAACGACATAACGGCCAGCATCACCAAGTAAGAGAGACCCGAACGAACGCCGTATAGCCCCGTCTTCAACAGTCCCCCAACGATGTCGTTTGAGCCCCCTGGCTTCAGCTTCACTATCTTGGTGAAGGAAAGCCACTCCACCAGCACCGCCATCGTGAACACCAGCATCAGCGCCACCACGTACATGCCCACGCTGTCCCCCGGCCAGCACCGGAAAAGTATGTCTACCTTGTGGTCCCAATAGAACGTCGTGTGGATCGGAATTCTTCTCCGGCCTAGCCGAGTCGCCACCGTCGAGTTATACGGTGCCGGCACGCCCTCTGCCGCTGCGATTGATGCCATTTGAAGTGTATATGTAGTAGCTATGAATTTTATGTTACTTATAACAAGTGGTTTAAGAAATTTTGTGTAAGAGCATATATATATATATATATAATTTAATGTATGTAGGAATGAACGTAACATGCATGGTTCCTTTTTTAATTTGTTAATAATGTAAAGTTTATATTTTACATGTATACGTAGAAAAATTTAGTGTCGGTTGAGCATGACAGAACACAACATGAAGATATTATTCTTGTTCAAAAAAATTGTTCCATGATTCAAATGCAAGTAATCAGGGGGATACTCACTATAAAATGTAATATAATGTAACTTTTTGTGATGAAGACAACCAGAAAAGGGAAATTAAAGGTAAAGAAGCTAAGGTTATGTAAGAAGTAGCTCTTTAGTTGTAGACTCTTAGGATTTTCAGCAGAGTGGAACCCCAAATCAATTCACTTTTTCATTTTTATATACAATTTATTATGGATGCATTCGAGACATTTAATTTAAGAATTTAGTTTTGAATTTTTTAGTTTATAATGTATAATTATCTTAAAGTATGGTAAAGATATTAAAGGAGAAAATTATGGGAAATTCTATGGTGTCTATATATTGAAATATGTCTAATTTATCTAATAGTAGAGTTGGAGTAAGATGTAACTCACTTGTTACTTTTTAGTTTTAAGTTTGATTTTTAGCCACCATAAAAGAAGGCCAATACTCATAGTGTAGACATGCCTAGCATACAGATTCTAGCTATAATTGATGATAATTTTTTTTTTTTATTTATACTTTATAAAAAAATGAAATCCACATGATCCTCTATGTGAGTTGTTACCTAAAAGAAACCATTATAAACACATCATCCTTTTCATTCAAAATTTTCCTTTTTCTAGTCCATAACATAATCACACATGTAAGCCGATTTTCTGGTGCTTTTTAATTCATCCTAAAATTATCGAATTTGGTCTTTGATATATGATTTTAAAAAGGAATAGCTATCAGTGTAGGATCTACCCAGTATATGTGTGTATATTAGGGCAGGTAATTAGTTTTGGACAAAATATATAGATAACACACCTTTTATGTACCTGTGTTTCTAATGAGTTATAAATAAAAGACAGTAAACTAAAGAAAAATGAACACTAAAACATTAAATTATACAAACAAACCGATAAAATTTAAAAGATAGTCAAATACTAAAGTGACGCAAATTAAATTTGATGGTAAAATAAGAATTAGTGATAGTCATGCAAATACAAGTTACCATCTCCACCTCAACTTGAGAATCATGCTTTTTAGGACGGATATATCTTCGGCATGACTTGGTGGTGGTTATCGCCTAAAGTTCATATTTCCAGTTTGAGTATAGAGCTGTCAAGATGAAACACGATTCTTCAGTCGACTTAGATAGTTTATAAAAATAGGCGAGTCTAAGTTAATAAAAACACAACTCATTTAGAAGTATCTTAATTTGTCTAGGATTATATAACTTACCACTTGCGAGTTAAACAAATTCGAATCAATGAGTAGACACATATTAACTCGTCTTGCCGACTTTCTTTAGTTTCTCCTCCTCTTTTTGGGTATATAAAATCTATTTTGTTATATAAGATTCGTCGTGGTTTTATAAGGTCTAAATAACTTACAATGAAAATATACAATTTTGTTTATTTGTATAAATACTAGTAAAAACAATTGCTAACATTATGCAGTAATTTAAAAATAAAATGTCAAACGTCTCAATTCGTTTAATTCGTTGTTTTGAGTTGGGTTACTACGAAAATTTTTTCCTTAAGATGGATCCTCTCATATTTTTTGACAATTATTTTGTAAAGTGTGATTTTTTATTATTTATTTTTTAAGCGAGAAAGAGAAACATTTAAGAGAAGATATTGAATAGTAGAATATTACACCTTATAAAATTGAACAAATTTAGAGGATTCGTCTCCTTTCTCTCTTGTTATTTACTAGTTTTAATATAAAAATAGGATACATTTCGAGCAGTTTACGGTGATCTAGTAAATAAGACACCAAATCAATCAAAGCTAGAAAATTATTTTACCAGTTTCATATTTCTCCTATTGAAGAGATATATAGACCAGGGTAGTCCCCAATACTTCAATTATTGGTCTACTATATATGCATATACGTCAATAATTTATTATATCTTTCTATTATATATATATATATATATATATATATATATATATATATATATATATATATATATATATATATATATATATATATAT
>JASCZI010001183.1:7318-17690 GCA_036250425.1 Stylosanthes scabra | reverse complement strand
TAACTGAAACCCTAGAATTAGTATTCGAATGTATGCATTGACCCTCAAGGGAAAAACATCTCCGGATCTCTTAACAGCTCTCTCATCATCGTTTACAACACAAGTAATATTCTGATTTATCTTCTACTTAGTTTTCGAAATTCTCTGCTTACTACACACTTTTTGTTTTTCATTCGATCTGATTAGAAGAATTAATTAGTAGTGATTGCTTAGTCCTTTAATCCTCGAGGGATCGATACCCACTTCACCGTGGTATATTACTTGATACGATTCGATATACTTGCCGAGATCTAGAATTTACAAAACACCTCATCAAGCACCAAAGAAGGGGAGGCGAAAAAGAAACAGTGGTGGGCGTTGGTTACCGTTGTTGCGTAGTTGATATGGAAAATGCATCACCATATCCTCAAATTCACCCAATCCCATAGACTACACGCTTTTTCTTTTAAGTGCATTGCATTAAAGCAACTTTCACATATTTACCCTAACCTCGAAGCATCAATATCCCCTAACTGCCTATTGGATCATAGGAATATATTTATTTGAAAATAGATCAATTCGAACACCTGACTTGATAAGTCTTTTCGATAGTTTAATACCATCTTAGTGTTTCTACACAAATTTATTCCCCGTTCTATTGCCCTTAGAACTGTTTTAGCGACATTTTTCATTGTTCTTATTCTCCTTCGTTTCTTCTGTGAGAGATTTTTTCACTTATGACTATTTTAAAGCCTAGAAACATAAACAAGTTAGAAGATGAATTTCTTACTAATTCTCTCTTGATTATTAAGAGGAAAATTGTTAAAAAATTTGCACATACTGAAGGGAAATCGTTGCACTATTATAATGTGGATGTGAGACTGATTTGGAACAAGCAACATTCTCAACTGCGCAAATGCAATTTTGGTTTGTAAAGTTTTTAATCTAATGGTACTTTTCATAAATCACATATTCAAAACTGAAGACATCTAAAAGAAAAAGATTACACTGATAATCCAAACACAAAACTAAGTATAGCTTGTCCTTCAAAACCACCGATCCACCCAGAACACTGAAATGAACCAAAATAAACACTTACTTCTTCTTTTCACCGCCTCCACCAGCCCTGTCAAAAAATCAAGAAGTAAAATAAGAAATCCACCTTCATGCAATTACTAATAAATCAAAGCAAGCAAACGATTTAAGTGTGAACCTCATCTTTCTGAGGACATTGGACATCTCCTCTCTCTTCTTCTTGGCACGTTTGTGGGTTCCGAGCTTCCTCTTGGCAACCTTCAATGCTCTTTTATCCTTTCCAACCTTCAGCAACTCAGTTATACGCTTCTCATATGGCGCAAAACCAGCAACCTCGCGAATTAGATTCCTCACAAAGTGCACCCTCTTGCTTGTTTTCTGTTCAATACAACACTTCCCTTTAGATACCACATTTAAGACAAAAGCTCAAAACATCGGAAACTAAAACTATGATATCATTTTTTTCTCGGTAATTTTATCCAACAGTGGTTGATCCCCTGAACAATTTCATCAGTCCTATATTTTACACCTCCACCATTCTTCTCTATTTAAGACACTCAAGCACAGACAATTGTATGCTTCAGAATTCCAATGATAACCAAACTTTAACCATGCCTCACTCCAGCTTGAACTAGTACCAGCAGCATAAATAACAAAAATCATTTTTTCACAAAGATTTGGCATTTTAAGAGGAATATCAACGCTTTAAAAAAGGTAATGCTTTTATAAGCATTCTAAAATCTAACCATTTAATTTACCATCGAACGGTCAAAATGAAAAATACATGACAGTTCTAAAATCTTCGTTGTAGTATACACCAATAAATAACATCAACATTAATACATAACTTAAACTGAGTTAATACTCATTTGGTCCTGAAGTTGCATGTTCGCATTAAGTCTCTAATGGATTGCCTCCACGGAAAGTCGTCGACGAAAATCGGCAAAGGGACTATCGCGAGTCACGGATGTTAACTTCAGAGACTAAATTGAGTAAATGAAACTTTAGGTACTAGTTTGAGGCAAGCGTCTAACTTAGGGCAAATCTGAGTAATAATTCTAATATAATCTGAGCTTTACATTCCTTCAGCAAAATTCAAATATACAAAATATATGTACACAACAATGATCACTACTATTATTGAATGTATGCAAGTAAAATTAAAATCTAAGACACGGATATGAATGCAAATTCGCGCAATCAAAAAAATAAAAAAATTATTAAAAAAAAAAACTTACCCCTTTGCGATCTCTCGGGCGGGGAGGCAGCTCCTTCTTGGTGACGATATGGCCCTTGTTCATTCCAACAAAAAGACCCGTACTTGGTGCCTTCGGAGCCATTTTCCTGATCCAAATAAACAACAAGAATAAACGCCCAATTCAAGAAACACACACAAACATTTTCACCATTGATCGAATCCAATCTGAGAAAAGACTTTGATGTCGATTGAAAGTGAGATAATAAGAGTGAAAGGTCACCTGACGAAGGCTGTGCTAATGGCAGAAAGAACTAGGGTTTTTGAGTAACACACAGCTTCTCTTTTTAAAGCAGCTACAAAGAAAAAGAAGCTGCTCCACCTGATTTGTGTCGGGTCGGGTCATGGTAAAGTTATCTGTCTAAGGTTAAGGCCCAATTAGTTCTGTTTTTATTTCAGATGACAGTTTGGGCTTTTATTTTTATAACCGGTTATGATATACTTATTTATTAAAAGGTGCTAATAGCAACCAACTTAGGTTGATCTAGTGTTCAAATCATTAGTCTGCTTAAGCAAGTGTCGTGGGTTTAAAACTCGCCCTATGCATGCAGCATCCAAACTGTTTTCTCAAACACCAAATTAATTTAAAATCGGTTTATAATATAGTGCACCAGTATAAATAGATTTTTAAATTAAAATAAGTTTTTTCATATATAAAATTAGTTTTTATACTATAAAAAATTACTTTCTCACCCCTCCTTGTTTCTTCCTCTCTCAAAAAATAATTAAAATTTTGATGATGAAATAATTGGGAAGTTTGTGTATTTAAATTAGGAGAAAAATTAGAATTTTATAAATAATTGAAAAAAAAATTTATGATGAACTCATTTGAATCCATTTTTTTATCAAATTAATAAAAAATTATTGAAAATTTATTAAACAAATTGTTAAAAATAATAAGGAAAGGAATGATACGTATTGTTAGTGGTGGAGCTTGAATGAATATTTTGGAGGGGCCAAATTCAAAAAAAGTTAGTATAAAATTATTGAATTGTATTTGACATAAAAAAATAACCACTAAACCAGTCACCATTATAAAATACATATTGAAATATAAAATACATATTAAGAAAGACTTAAAAAATACATTTATTCATGCACAAATACTTGGTGATTAGTTTAATGATTAAATTTTAGTGTGCAAATAGCATTTGTAAAAATTACATAATACTATACTACTATTTATATGGTCACGGAAAATAATACTACTATTTATATTTAAACAAAATTTATTAATGTAATTTTTACAATATAACAAGGTTTGTTTTTCTAAAACAATATATAGTAAGATTTGATTAGATTATTATATAAATATAATAAGATATATATATATATATTAAAATTTATTTTTAAATTTTTTTTGTAATATTTTCAAATTTTATTTTTAAAAATGTTTTTTTTATAGTATTTTTAAAATTTTAAAGAGGCAGTGGAGAAACTGCAAAAGGCCCATATTGCCATAAATGAAAAGGCCCATAAGGCCATATTTATTGGCTATTGACTGTTATTATGAAATGTAAGTGAAAAAAAAATAAAAAAGATAGGTTTCAAACAAATCTCTGTTATATTTTAATAGAAGGAATTAACCAATTAAATTACTTAGATTTTTACTGTACCTATACTATTAAATTTTTGTAAAATATTTTGGAGGGGCCATGTTAAGTTCCGTCGGTACGTATTGTGTTTTTTCTTAAGTTAAATTATATGTTAAATTAATAACGTACTTCATTGGAGATGGGGTCAAGACACGCAGCAAATGAATTAACGAAGAGATGAACAATTATTGAATTTTTTTTTTCTTATTGAATCTATTGTTTAAATTATGGAATAGGACAAGTTCTATTTTTCATCAAAAGAGAAAAAAAATGAAAGTAGCCATTATTTTTGTAATGGTAGTGACTAGTGATAAATAATTTAAATTAAGAATTAGTTTTTTTTTAAAACCAAACTAAACTATAAAAAATTGATTTTAAATAAGCTGATTTTAAAAAAAAATTGTAATTTTAGTTTGACTATTTTTGTAAAAAAAAAAAAAAAAACTGATTTTTTCAAACAGTTTCAGTCCAGTTTTTTGAATACCCCTAGTTAAATGGAGTTCAGGAGAGGTTTAATGAGGTGAAGTGAAAAGAAAAAAATGGTAAAGTATATTTTTTGTCCCTGAAATTTCCTAAAGTTTCAAAAATATCCTTAAGTTTCAATTTGTTTCAATTTTATCCTTAAAATTTTCGAATTGAATCAATTTTACCTTTATTACTAACTTTTTTTATATTATACATTTTTCTTTCCTATTTTACCCCTTCTGTGGCATCTTCGTCTTCTTCATTATCAATATCTCTCTCAACAATCAACCACCATACCACTGGCATACCATATTTTTCGATTCAACCTCTCTAATCAATAAGCCTAGACAAAAACATAACTTGAACCAATAAAAATAAAATATAACTTGAGCCAACAAAAAGAGAATAGAAAGAGGAAGGGTGGTAGTGACTGTCCGTTGTCCCAATCAATGCCACAGCTTTCCTCAAGGTGATTAACCTCTTTCATGCAGTAACACCATCAAAGCTTCTCTCCAAGGATCTTAGCCTTCTCGATCTGGATTCACTTCTCTCCAACAATGTGCTCTATGATCCCTCATCTCGAAGAACATATGGTTGGGTCCTTGTACGGATTTGCAGGGTTGAAGTCATTTGGCGGTGACTCATCGAACTTTGCATACCCCTTTTTTCTTTCTCATTCTTCTTTTCCATATGCTTGTCACCTCTGTTGTTCTTTTTCACTCTTTGTGTTCATGGTTAGCGATGGGTTTTCTTATTTTTCTTCTAGTGTTTGGTTTTGTTGGGTTCAGATTTTTGGACTCAAAGTTTCTTGTCTTCTTTTTCAACGAGGGTGAAAACTGAAAAGGGGACACTGGTGATGTTGATAAAGAAAGTAAGGAATGAAAAGTGGTCCAAATGTGGTGGTGATTGGGCGCTGATTGGAGACCCAGGGGATTTGGGTGTTGAAGGGAGAAGGGTAAAATAGGAAATAAAAGTGTTAATTATCGAAAAAAAAATAGGAAAAGGGTAAAATTGATTCAATTCGAAAATTTTAGGGACAAAATTGAAACAAATTAAAACTTAAGGGTATTTTTGAAATCAAAATGATTGCAATCAAATCAATTATTTTTTATTTTCTGAATTTTACGAAAAAAAATAGTAAAACTAAAGTCATGTTTTTTTTTTACCTTTTTTTTTTAGAAAATCTTAAAAACATAAAATACTAAAAATAAAAATAAAAACGCAAGTTAAATACATCCTAAATTTTATATATATGTGAGACTATTTCAATCTTTCACTCTTCGTGAAAACTATTTGAGTGATAAATATAAAAGATAATTAGATATAGTGTTAAATAAGGATGTGTATGAATCGGATCAAATTCGCAGATATGCGGTAAAAAATTGAATAATGATTTGAAACTTTGCGAATCTGCTCCGCACAACCATCGGATCCACACACTAGCATATATGGATTACGAATATCGGGTACCCATCTGCGAATTCGATCTGTACATCTGCATATAAATAAATATATAATAATACATGTTTTGATCTTTTATATAAGTTTGTTTGAGTATATGTTTGTTATTTTTAACTTTTGTTCTTGTTGAGTTTGTTTATTTAATTCAATAATTCTATGCAATCAAGCAATTTGATCAACCAAGTCCAACCAAACACTTCTCATTCACGCACCTTTCACAAATGATTTTTTTCTTCTCTATTGCAACCGCATCTTCCTTTCTTCCTAGTTCTTCTTCTTCGTCTCATCATTCTTCTTCTCCTTCCTTCATCTGCTGCTTCCGATGACGACGACGACAGCAGCGACGACGGAGGAGCCGGCGGCAGCAGCAGCATCAACGACACAGTAATAGAGAAAAAGAAGAAGGATGAGGAGAAAAGAAAGAAAAACGAGGAGGAGGAGAAGAACCAAAATCAGTATAATAAAGAGCGCATGAGTAGTAGGAGGAGGAGGAGGAAGATGATGATGATGATGATGACGAGGAGGAGAAGAAGAAGAAATATGATTCTGTTTTTATTTGCCTAGGCGCCAAGATGGGCAACTAGGCGTGCTTCTGATTTTCATGAAAATCCGGTTCTGTTTTTCATGAAAATCAGGTTCTGTTTTTATACGCCTATGCGCCAAGATCGGCGCCTAGACGTGCTTCTGATTTTCATGAAAATCCGGTTCTATTTCTCATAAAAATACGATTCTATTTTTTTATAAATTTCCAGTTCTGTTTTTAGACACCTAGGGACCAAGATGGGCGCCTAGACGTGCTGCTGATTTTCATGAAAATCCTGTTCAATTTTTCAAAAAAATCCGAATATGTTTCTTATAAAAATCTGGTTCTATTTTTTAATGAAAATCCACTTCGTTTTTTTTTCGAAATTCGGTTCTGTTTTAAATGCAAATCTAGTTCAGTTTTATATGAAAATTCGAATCTGTTCAAGAAGAAGAAGAAGAAGAAGAGGAAGATCATCAACAGCAGCAGCAACAAAAACAATAACATAACAGAAAAGGAGAAGAAGAAAGTGGAAGAATAGGAAGAAGAAGATTATGACGATGGTGGTGGCAGTAACGATGGCGGCGTCGCCACCGACGACAACGAGGGCGGCATCAGCGACAACAATTACGACGGGATGACAACGCAGTAGCAGGAAAGAGGAGGAGTTGCAGAGAAATTGGGAAAAGGAAGAAGTGCATGTGTTTTCTAATTTTGGGAGAGTTGGGGATTATGCGTGTAACGTACGTGCTGGGTGAGAGTGAGGAAAATAGACTTAGTTGAGACTTGGTTGGTAAAATAGGTGTATGTGTAGCATTATTGTATTTAATTTTATATAGGAAAATAAGATGAAAAATGTATTTTGTATTATTATATCCTTGTTTCTCCCTCAAAATATGTTTTCAAATTTTTTTATATTTTTAGTGGATGGATCTGCAATCTGATTCGAAGGCTAAAAGTGCAAATTTTTTATCCGATCATATCCGCGCACACCATTAGTAAAAATTAAGTTTCGGTTCATTAAGTTAAACAAAAATGTCATATATAAGTGAGACATGGAAACACATAAGAAAATAAGAATTAGTTAAGTGTGTATTTGGTTTGTCGTTGGACATCTTTCAAGTTTCAATGTGTGTTTTTAAGGGTGCGTTAGGGATAGAGACTGAAACTGTAGGACTGAGATTGAGAGACTAAGACTGAATTAAGTTTGTTATTGTGTTTGATTTAAAACTTACTAGGAGAGAGAGACTGAAATATAGAGATTAAATTAAGTTGATGGAGGAATGACAAAGATTAGTATTGAAAATTTTAATGTTGAATTAGGGTATTTGAGTAAAAAATGTTTTTAAAGTTTCAGTTTCAGTCCTCAATCTTCCAGTCCCTACTATTTGGAGGTACTGAAAATACTGAAATTCTGGGAATTGAGACCAAAATTTTAGTTCCAGTCTCCCAGTCTCAGTCTCTAGAAACAAACGCTCCCTTAGAGTTGTCTTAAATAAATACAACTGTGTTTAGATAAAATTTCTTTAACTCAATGTAGATTGAGTTTTGCTTTAAACGTGCTTTTAGTAGAAACAACAATTTATTGCTTTATCATCTTTTAAAATTACGTTGAAAATGTGATAAAGATGTTAATTACTTATTTTGACATTGTAAATTGAAAAATAGTATATTAATCTTGAATTTTTACTTTTTTTTTAAGTAATTTAAGAGCTTATTTGGGCGAGCTTTTTTAAAATGATTTTTTTCGGAGTGATCTTTTTTTAAAAGATCTTTTGCAAAAATAAAAGTAATTTTGTGTTTGAGTATCTCATATAATAATATCTTTTTATTTGTCAATTGTATTTGAGTATAATAATATAAACTTTTTTTATTTATTTATTATGTTAAAACATTTATTTTCTCGAAAAAAAATCTTTTAAAAAACGAAGTAAAAAACATCTTCTGAAAAAAGTTTTTTTTTTATTTTAATAGTGATTTTACTTTTACTATTAGAAATTACCCAAGCACGCTAAAAAACATTAAAAAAAGATTTTTTTATCAGAAAAAGATATTGTTTTAGCCAAATAATGGCATCCAAACATGTTCTAACATCATAACGTAATTTTGACTAATATCATCCAAATAATATTTATTTTCTCCAAAGTACGTTTGACAAAAAAATATCTAAATACAAATCACATTGGAACCAATTCAATTTTCATAAAATTAATTTTGTAAAAGCAATTTGTATCAATATTAGTTTGCAAGCATTTAGGGGTGAGTACGGGTTGGGTTGGTTCGGGTTTGAAGAAAAATAGAAACCGGACCGATTCAATTTTAATTGGTTTGGATTTGAGATTTTTAGTAAGTGAATCCAAACCAAACCGAACCATTAAATTAGGATTGGATTGCTTTAGGTAATTGGATACTCGATTGAAAATAAAATTTTGAAAAAAATTTTTAAAATATGAGAAAAATGTTTATAACAATAATAAATAATAATAAAAATTTTATAAAAAGTAATATATTATCGAATTTATACTTTAATAAATGGGTAATGCTATTTGAATAAGTGGTTTTGGCAAACCAAGTGCAACCAAGTGGTTTATTTCTATACTAAATAGAATATTATTTCGGTGTCAAATAGTATAAAAAAGTGCACCTAAATAAAGTTCTATTTGACACTGAAATTATCTTCTATTTAGCATAAAAATAAATCACTTGGTTGCATTTGGTTGGCGAAAATCACTTGTTCACGTAGAATTATTGTGAATGGATATAATAAATTCATTTGGTGACTATAAATATAATAATTTGAACTAGGAACAATAAAATTTTATATCTATACCATTATATAAAGGCGTTGGAGGGGTTTTGGTGTCCAATTTTTATTCCCTCTTCTACCCCTATTAATATAAAGCACAGCTAATAACTGTGGTTAATAAATTTTGGGCTATTGAGTCATTTAAAAATGGCACGTCAAAAAGGGTTGGAACAGTTTTGATATTCAACTTTTGTTCCCTCTATTATCCTTACTAATATTAAGAACAATTAATCATTGTAGTAGATAGTTATTGTGCTATTAAGTCATTCAAGGATAAAAACATAAACTAACTGTCAACACTCCAATCAACTCACTAAATAAAGATATAACCACCTAAAACAATCTGAAACATATTTAAACATTTTATTCAGCTGTACTTAAATCTCCTGCGATCATTTTTTTTCTAAATTTTCTCTGTAGGCTTCTTTTCTTTGTCGACCTCCTACTTATTTGGTGATAGACTACCTTTTTATATATATTCTCTAATTGTAATTTACTTTTTGAATAACAGTGATAATTAATAGTTGCTGCTGCTTGGAATTGAAAGAAAGTAACATCTTCTATTTGTCTTTATAGTACTCAATATCATCTTTTTTTCAGATTGCCATACAGTGTAGTAAATATTACATGATAAAAAAAGGCCCAGTTCTCGCTTTTTAAAAACATGACGTACTATATTATTACTTTATGATCTAATTTAATTTAATTTGCAGAAATATACAATATTTTTACTCACTCTATCTTTATGTGTTTACTATTTTTGTGTGTTTACTGTGTTTTACACTCTTCATGTTTTATTAAACAAAAACACGTAATACAATTGTTGTGTGTATTAATTGTTGCTTAGGAGAAATAAAGAATGGAATTAAAAAAAAATAATCTCCATTTTGTTCAATGAATTTTGTATGTCTTCAGAATATGCTATTTTTATTCTTTGTTAATTATATTTTGATTTTTCATTTGTTTGAAGAGGTACACAAAAAGTATATAACAAATAATGTTTATAGTCTTTAATTTATCAACATATTTTAAGATAATAACGTGAATAAGAAAAATTTAATACAAGCTTGCAAATTAAATATTTAAATGTAATGAAAAATTATGAAGATAAGAAAACTAAAAATATGACAAAATTAGGATATACCTTGAAAATAACGCAATGATGCATAAAAATAAATTGTGTTTGTTATTGTGTGTAACACACACACACAATATTTATAAAATTTATGCAAAAGACATGAAAGAAATGGTGA